>JBCAUA010089344.1:0-10549 GCA_038406235.1 Peronia verruculata
AGAAGTGTAAACAACAAAAAAACCTTTTACTGCTTGCCATTCGAAAGATTGATAAAAAAAAAATAATAATAATAATAATAATTATGTAATTATAACAGTAAGAAAAAAAATGCATTCACTTTACCGCATTTTTTTTTTTTTTAAATTCTTCATGGTGTATGTCTCATAGAAAAGGCGCAAAAGTGATTTTTTCCTCTTTACACTGCTTGTTGAATCTCTCTTTTGTCTGGCAAAGGGAAGTAATAGGACTGAGCACAATGATCTCCCATTCATCTCAGCTTAAGTAAGTCACATTGTATTAGAGAATCCTTGAACTTTGGATCCTTGTGGAATATTCTGCGGGAATTCTAACTATAGCAATCAATGACAGCGAGTTTCGTAATAGGCATTGATTAAATAATTATCAACTCTCTGGGAAACCCAAAACCTGAGCTATACAAGATAGTAGAAAGCCGGTGGCTTTTGCAAAAATTTTCTGTTTGATTTGGCATGTCATTGGGTACAGTCACTGCTTAAAGTAAACTCACTGACGATACAATTTTTTGTATGCGTAATCTACAGAGTTTCCCCCTTACGTAATGACTTAATTTGCTTTACGCTGTCTCCGTGAATGCCACCACCTTTAGTAAGACAGGAAACATCAATTTCGTTTTAGAAATGAGGTCAGAACAGAGGCCAATTTTTAGCTGAGTGGGATGTTAAAGTACAAAAAAATTCTAGATAGCTGTCGTTGCATTGAACGTGTTACGAATAATAATTAAAATTATTATTGACCAATTTATCAAAGCCTATGTGGGAAGTAACTTATAAAATGAAATGAGTGACTTAGCGGTGAACACAATGATGTGCTCAGAAAATATTTTAGAAATTCACTTCTCTTTGCAATGTCCAGGTCAATCATCAATTTTTGGGTCTTATTCATCTTCTGTTGGTTTTTTTTATACTCTTTCTTTCTTTCTTTCTTCTTTCTTCTTTCTTTCTTTCTTTCTTTCTTTCTTTCCTTCTTTCTTTCTTTTCTTTCTCTCTTTCTTTCTTTTTTCTTTCTTTCTTATCTATTTATTCATTTATTATGTATTCACGTATTTATTTTTTCATTCATTCATTATCTTTTTATTTATTTATTATTTATCACTTTTTTTTTTAGATCTTCGTTAGAGATGCGATACAATGAAATCAGGCTCTCGTCAATTTTAAGCATATGGGGCTAATTAAGATTACTGATTTCCCTTGTTGTGTGTGAACATTTTTTTCCACTATAAGTAGAAGTCGAGAAATTAGCAATTCAAGATGATAGGGGTCTCTGTAGCAGAATATAGTGAGAAAATGGCCAATCATGTTTGTTAGTTCTTATTTATGGATATTAGACCATGCCACTAAATTACAAGTTTTTGGGCATTTACTGAATCCATTTCAACAAATTTTACCCTGAAATGCATTTGCAGATTGATGTAAAAGGGTTCTATGAACAATTTTTAAAAAATGGATTAAACTTCATTCACTGTTGAAAAACACCTGATTTCACCGGTCGCCTCAGTTTAACGACCACATAATTTCATCGTGTTACGTCTCATTTACTTCATTGTTTCGTTCATTTTCAAGACCTTTAAAACTTGAATGTCGTAGATATGAACCTGCGGCAATGAAACACAATCTATTTCCTAATTTCCCATGTAGCTGTGAGCATGGTGATTGCAGGTTTCCAGCGCTCTCAGACCATCGTAAATTGTTCTCCAACTGCTCAGCAACTATCGAACAAGATGAACTGGGGTGGTTAACAAACACCCACATACGTTGTGTGAAGATGACACCCGAATTTCTTATTCGATTCCTATGTTTATGCTCATTGTTATTATTATTATTATGATTATTATTATCATCATGGCCGTTCCTTGCTTCATCCAACAATCTTGTTGTCGACACACAATCTAAGACAGAAAATTGGAGAAGATTGGTATTGCTGTCTCCGGAGATAATATAATGTATTCTCCCTTACTGACAACATTATAATTGACATCAGTTTTGCCTGTCCTCTGTCGTTTCAGGAAGTCTCCATCACCAGATTATATCTCAGCATTTCAACAATCAGCATCTGTCATTCGGCAATGTCATCAGAAAATGTCAATCCTTCTGGAGACCTGGTGATGACAACTGTTTAAAGGGGAACAACTGAGAGAGACAGAGGCACAGCAAGAAGAGTGAGCTCCCGCAGAGTCTTCAAATGGAGAGATAAAATTACTGACGAGGGTGCCTTTTCTTTCAGTCTTACAGAGATAGTCGTTTTTCTTTTTCTGGCTGAGAACTAAGGAAGTTTAACACTATGCCCAGTGTCGTTTCTCTATAGCTACGGGCAAAAGGACAGGAAGCCATATCATTAACCCTGTGCTGACGAATCACAAACTATGACTGTCCTTACTCTCAGATCGGACACGGGAAGACGAGACTTGCCGACAGGACAATACCTTCTGAGAGTGAAAATAAAAACTCGCAGTTTGGACTTCTAGCTGCAGTCTGCAGACTCTGTCTTATACAGATGCAGCAAGTATAGATGCAACTTCTGATACAAGTATAGATGTAAGATCGATTGTGCCTGAGGTTGACAACAAAGTGTATTTTACTCTCTCGTTCACTAAAGGATTTGCTTCTCTGTGAATCATCAAGTCTGAAATAAAACAATATTACATTTTGTTTTACATGTAACACTGAATATCAGATTATCAAATATACATCGCACTAGTAGAAATATTCTGTTGAATTCATTTGAATTGATATAGACGAACACATTCACTGATTTAATTATTTCCTATGCTTTGCTAATACGGTGTCTGCATTTGAAAGACAATCAACGCCTTGATTTCACATTCACGAAAGTTTAGTAAATAAAACAAAGAAAGGATGTGTCGTATATTTCTATGCAAATGAATGTGCCAGGTTTATTTTGCTGACAATCACTACCGTCATACAATTGCTGGAAAGTTGATGTGGCTCCCAGACTGAGCACTTCCCTCAACATCTTCATGAATGACTATGACACGTGATGCCTACGAGGTGTCGATCCGGCGGGCCAGCCAGTTGTCGAACAAGCTGGAAATCTTTCGATCTTCACCCACAGCAAGGCGGCCCTCCAAAGCTAACAGCTACGTGAGTAACATTCTTTTCATTGTTGCTTCTCACTTATTCCTCCGCTGTGTAACAATGTGTTTCAATATTACGAAGTGAACATCGCCCTCTTCTCCATGCCTAAGGCAATAATCGGTCTATCTATTGTGCTAGGCTACGAAATCATCTCAGATTATGTCAGTGGCATGTCTGTTATTTTCAGAAGAGAAATTATTTGCTTAAATCCACCCTTAACATACGCATGTTCTTAGTTTCAACTGTATGAAGCACCATTTAATTTAATGTCTCTATGACCATGGCACATACTTTGTGCCATGCTTGGTTATACAAGAGTATCTGCTCAGGTTTGAACCAAAGACAAGCTCCTTTGTTCTGTAATCATAGGTTAAGTTATCTCATTGATGTAACCAACACTAGACTAGTGAATATCTCATTCTCGAGCAAAGAAGATAGCAAATAAAGGATGTTTTAGCCAGTGGTTCCCAAAGTTTTTGCACTGGCTTACCAAAAAGTTTGAAACCGACATGGCCTCTTGTTAGGAAAGCCCCCCGGGTGGAGGGAGACAGGTGACGGTTTCAAAGGAACAGTGGGTTCTTTCCATAGATTATCGCCCCTTAACTTCCTGCCATCTCCTAGAACCGCGGCCACACCGGGATCAGATCGTGACCAAGGGTGGGTTCTTTCATTAGATGTTTCGGCCTTTAACTTCCTGGCATCTTCTAGAACCTGGGCCATACAGGGGTCATGACTCCCGATGTCTGTCACCCGCAATCAACAGCTTGTTCTACATTTCATTACAAACACATTCACACAGACACATTATACACTCACAGACATGCATACAGTTACCCCCAGTGTCATCCAATGGCATTTAATCGCTGTGACATACATGTTTTGTTTTCTTTCTGTTTTTTTTTGGCAAATATGTAAAGGCTGAAAAAATATAATGGATAAATTGCAATCAATTCTATTCCAAGCTACTTTTAGCAAGGCTATGCGACCTCCATGCCAAAACTTGACGACCCTGTCATGGCCAAGATCCCACAAGCTGGGAACCCCTGGTCTGAGCAATCTAACAGGAAGTGAACTGTATAGCGCAAATAATCATATACAGTCCTCTTCAAAATGCCATGATATATTTGGAATAGAACTTTGAAAATACATCTTCTTTCAAAACCAATTGTTTTATTTGACGTGTTTATGTTGACTGCAAGCGTTTATAACAACACAGGACACAAGGAAATGATTGATCGTTACAAAAAAACTATTAGAAATATGGACTTTCTTTGCTTTTCAGTGCCAGAAACTGCTCAAGTTACCTTAGCAAACTTACTGTTTCTCAAAATTCAAGCATCTTATTCTAGCGTAAGGTCAGATCTATCATTACGCCCGACCTTTACCAGCAATTATTGTTGCTTGACTCCTTTGATGTTTAGAAAACAACGCTAGGACAAATCAAGGCATTCTTCCGTATTGATGAGGTATAGGGGAACTCAGCAGGTCACCATGTTTGCCCAGACTCCAGGTACATTATAGAAAACTGGGTCCATCGATCACCTGCATGTAAAAGTGTAACATCTAAAAATGTGAGATTGTTAAAACAGCCGTTTCTGCTCATCCTGCAAATGTTTAGCAATGCTGCCTCAGACATCACCACGTCCATGGAGCCCACACAGAGAAGACTTACAGCAAAGATAATATGCGAAATGCGACACGATAAAATCAGGCTCTCGTCAAACTTTTGAGCATATGGTATCATTAAGCATTGCTATCAGTTCCCTTTCCGTGTGGGGAAAAATAGATTTGTTCAGACTGAACAAAAAGGTTGGAAATACCCTCGTCTATTTTTAGCAAAGGATACAAACAGTCCGAAGTATTCACAAATTTACCTCATTTTTTTTATATGACCCTGTTGCGGTGTGGAGGAAATGTGTCACTAAAACTCTTTACTGTGAGTTTATTGAACATAGATGCGTCCAAATAATAGTGGTAGTAAGCAGTGTTAATGATTTAAGGACGTAGGAAACATATGACGTACTTCCGGCGTAGCTTTTTTTCTCCGAGGTTTTGCGTCCAACTAGTGTTGTGGGATTTCGTGGTGGAGCGTTTTGTTCGTTTGTGTTGAGGTTTAAAGACACATCAGCAAGATCACGGCTATACTGTGTCAAACACTGTAAGATACATTTACGCGTCAAGAAGTAGAGAGGAAAGTGGGCGGGACAGAAGACAGGAGCAAGGAGAGAGAGAGAAGAGATGTCTCCCCTGGAATGTTGAGGATGGCACTCCATGGGAGACACCCCATCGATGGAGGGCTTACACCGCCTGCAGGTGGGAGCAGAAACCTACTATAAATCCCGGGCCCCCACGGAAGGGGGGGGGGAAGTGGTGGAGCGTAATACAGATAAGTGAGTGTTGTAGTTTCAGTAGGGGTGGGGGTACAAACACTTCGCCGGGGAATTCCAGATCTGTGCTTAGTCGTATATAAACTATTATATTCTACCTTGAGTAGAAGTTGGGACATTGGCAATTAAAAAAGATGGGGGTGACCTGTTGTAGCAGCTGAATTTAGTGAGAAAATGGCCGATCAGTTCTGTTAATCTGTATTAATTCTTATTAGGCCATGCCACTAAATTACAATTTTTGTGCATTTACTCAATTGATTTCAGCAAATTTAACTCTGAAATGCACTTTTCGATTAATATACAAGGGTTCTGTGAAGAAAAACAAATCAGTTAAAAATTCATTCACTGTTGAAAAATCTACGATTTCTCCGGTCGCCTCAGTTGGACTAGCGCCTGATTTCATCCTATCGAGTCTTATACGATCAATATCTTCACATGGCCAAACTACAAAGTAGAATCGCTGATTAACTTGATCAAAGGACAGCATCTGTTTTGCTGTTGTTGCTATATTTATATATTCCATTCGTCTATAATTTAACATTTTTAACCATGTCATCAGGGTAAAGTTTCCTTTGAAAAGTTTCTTCATGCCATTTCAAAGAAAACTGATGCTGTATCAGCATCGTCATAGTAATCAAAGGCATTTCTTTCTTTGTTTCTGTTAGCTTTGCTGTGTTTTGTTTTCCAGTCTAATATATTTCTTATGCTGCTCTCATATCTTATTTTTTTTTTCTTTCTTTTTTCCCCTTTTCTCTCTCATCTCTCCCCCTCCTCCCGCCTCTCTCTCTCTCTCTCTCTCGAAAATAATGATGACATGAGCCATATTGAAGTCGACTAGAAAACAAATAAACAACAATAACACATATTGTCAACAAAATCGGAGACTATGGAGTAGATAGACAGTCTACTGGCGATGAAGAAAACTTGGAGAATGAAGCATTTTTATTTTTTTTACGATAAACAGGATTTGTGTGGGTTTTTTTTTAACAAAGAGCCTTCGAGATAACCTCTACAAGGAGGTTGAAAAACGTATAGAGATGATAACGCATCTCTCTCTCTCTCTCTCTCTCTTTGCCTCTTCCTATCTTTATTTATTTCTATGGTATTCCTTCTCTCTTCTTTTCCTTGTTCCCCCTTTTTCTCTGTCTATCTCAGTACACTCAGAAAGTATTCTACGCACGGACACCAGGCTTGTGTTTTTTGTTGTTTTTTTTTTTTATCGTTTTGCTGGGCTCTTTCATTTTAGCTCATTGGTTTACTTAATGGCATTTTTCAGTTTGCTAGGTTTTAGTGCTACTCAGTCTACATGCAGCCTGTATCTTTTCTCTGGCTTGGGACTTGGCCTGAATGTTATACTTCACTTTGCTTCACTTCACTTCACTTACCCCTTGATTTCCGTAGATGTCGTTGGGGCACCAGTGAAGACGTGGTCAGCACTTTCCTTCATCTGTCTCTATCTTTCACTATCCTCTGAGATTCTGCCAGACTCAGTCCTGTCCATTCCTGTACGCGATATTCCCACTTCTTTCTCTGTCTTCTCCATCTCTCGCTTCCTTTAACTGCACCTTGCAAGATTGTTTTTAGTGCACGGTAGGCCTATACATGAAGTGCTAGTAGACTAACACCTAGTCGGAAAGCGCCAAAACATAGCGCGACATTAGAGGCGGCCAGACCCTCCTGTAACTAAGGCATTCTCCTAAAAAGTGGCCCGTAGGTGAACCCTAGGCCACGCCACTGCGTAACTCCGCTGAGGCTATGACACCTTCATGAATACACGGCTCCACGTCCAGTCCCGCCAACCACAAGCATCCAAAATTCGCACGCGCCTCTCAACACACCGAGAACCCAGAGTAAAGAACTCTGAGCAATTAGAAATCGGATGAAGAGTAGGCGGAGGCGCCACAGTTGGGGCAAGATTTTCAATCTTCAAACTGCTACCCACAAAAGTTCTCCTTTCCAAAACTGGACACGCAACTAAAATAGAAATAATCCTACTTTCTTAGGATGTTGGGGGCAGGGGGTGGGGGAGGGGGAGGAGATGATCCTCCAAGATTATCCCGATTTTTAAATGGTGACCGTGCAGGTTCAGGTTGTGGTGACTGACTGTGAGAGAGCCATTTGCAACCTCCCTTTCGATAACCTCCCTTTTTAGTACCTTCTCTTTCTTTTCAAGTTGATTTGTCATAGCCTGAGAAATGACAATTTACTGGTGCATCTTTGTTCATTTTTGTTGTTTTGGCCATGTTTGTGTGTGTATGTGTGTATGTGTGTGCATGTGTGTGAGTGTGTGTGTGTGTGTGTTAATTTGTATAGTAATGCCCTATCTGGGGAAGCTAAATAGTGTGTATGTTAGACGCGCCACCGAGAGTTCGAAGGTCTCTGTAACGTGTGTATGTATGAATGTGTGTATGTATGTGTAGGTGTGTTTGTATATGTAAGTGTATTTGTGTATGTGTGTGTGTGTGTGTGCGAAAGTAATGCATAGCTTTCGAGTTATTTACATTGTTATGTTATTCACTCTTTTAACTTTAAAAAAATTATTTTATTTTAGACAAACATTATTTATTATTATTTTTTTTAATTCAGCCTATTTTTAGAAGAACGATGGCCCCAGTTCTTTGCTCTATGTCCCATATAATAACATAGAGCCAATTAAGAGAAACACCTCAATACATTCGATAGGGCATTGTACGGCTTCATCAAAGGCTTTCCTGCAATGCAAAAAGGCGGGAGGAAGGGGAGAAAGACAATAGACAAAGAGAGGAGAGAGAGAGAGAGAGAGAGAGAGAGATCTGTGCTTTATAGGATCCAAAGACTGTAATGAAAGCAAATGTATCGGCAGAATCTCACAACAAAATAAAGTTAGCATTTATCGACTCCAGTAACATAAAAAAGCTGAATTTGAGAAAGTACAAAGCTTAACTGAGTCAGCAAAATTTGCTCTCAGCAGCAAATCCTTGTAGTTACATCTTACTTTTTGTTACTATTCTGCTGCGTCCTTTATCGATGATTCCTGTTTTCTGTCTTAGGTATGATATTATAGCTTCCCAGCCTATTACTTGAGACAACGTTCACTATTATTAACCCTCTTACTGCCAAAGGGATATTTCATCAGAAAACCTCCACATCATTTCACATCCCTGGGTCCAGTAAGACGAATTCAGCACATTGAAAACACGAACACTGGATAACCCAAGGTTTGCGGGCCTGTGAGGTGCTGGACAGGTTGCCCATTTCATATGGGAGGCATAGCAGAAGGTGTGCTCAAATAGTCTTGGCACAGAAAGGTTAGGCAAAGACAGGCATTTATTTGGCCAATAAGCATAGATTTTTAGCCTGTAAGACTGACCTCGGCATTAACTCATAGCCTATAAGAATTAGACTTTTTCTGACAATTTTTATTTATATGGTACGCAACTGCAGGCACAGGAGAAAAGGAAAAGAAATACATGTGTGCAATACATGCAGGGTCCCAAAATATTTTGCCTTGGGTGGGTTCTGGTTGGGTCTTACGGATAGTCCTGCACCTCCCCACTTGCATGGTTTATTGGTCATTGACATGTATGTTATGTTTTACGCCTCGAATAGAAAGCCTTAAAATGCTAGAGGATAGCAGAAAGAAGTCAATAGGAAGAAATAGAATCAGATGAGATTTCGCTGTCACAAAAAGTTCAATTTTCTGGGGTTTTTTTTTTTTTTTTGCTTTTACGGTCCCTCTTTAGCTAATGAAAAACAAAATTTGTTGCTATGTCTTGGAGAATTTGTTTCTCCATAATTGATTTCTTATTCCGTCATTTTTCTGTTTGACTTGTCTGTCGTTTTTCTCTCTATTTTTTTCTCTCTGTCTCTCTCTCTCTCTCTCTCTCTCTCTCTCTCTCTCTCTCTCTCTCTCCAGCCTGTCTGCTCCCTGTATGACTGTTCTCTTTCTCTCTTATATCTCTCTGCATTCCATTTCTAATTCTATTTTTCTTTCCTTCTTTCTTTTTTTTTCTTTTTTTATGTTCTGTTTTCTATGTGTCAAGTTCAAGTGCCTGGGACTCTTCTTCCAATGGATGTCAAGCAATTCTTTAGTAACATGTCATCAAAGACACACAGGAACTCCATCGCGATTCCTCACATGTAATAACAGGGCCCTGACAACTGTTTATATCAAAGTAACAAAACACTAATCGTTCTTTTTTCTCTCAAATACCTATTCATCCATCCATCCATCTAACCCACCCATTCATTAACTCGTCCACCTATCCATTCACCCATCCATTCATCCGTCCCTTCATTCGTCCATCCATTCCCCCATCCAGGGTGACATCTCTTCTCCCAACTTACTGGCTCCTGTCCTCTGTGTTTTTGACGTGTACCCGTATCTTACCTGCACAATATAGTTGTGATCGTGCTGACATACTACTAACCCCAACACAAACAAACAAACATCCATCCATCCATCTTTCCATCCATCCATCCACCCATCCATCCACCCATCCAATTTCCTATCCATCCATCCATCCATCCACTCATCCATCCATCCATCCATCCATTGGACCATCTATCCACCCGACCATCCATGTAAACTGTTATTCATCATTTGTTACCCCTATACTATAGGCCAGACAAATGTAATTATTCAAAAGTCCTAGACAAACAAGTAAGGAGACAAGAGCAAAACACACGCACGGCGCAGTTCTAATATTCATCTGAAGCGTCCGTATCTGTGACGTGCTAAAGGTACAGGATGAATATTGATCTTGTATATAACTGTAGGCTTTCCACACGCTGCAACTAGGAGAGCTAGATCTAGTCAGTGCAAGAACATAACACAAGGAGAATGTTGATGATGGAAAGTAAAGAATGACTGGTAAACAGGGGAATAGAGACAAGGGCAAATAGATAGATAGATAGATAGATAGATAGATAGATAGATAGATAGATAGATAGGAAGGTAGGTAGGTAGGTAGGTAGACAGATAGATAGATAGATAGATAGATAGATAGACAGACAGACAGACAGACAGACAGACAGACAGACAGACAGAC
>JBCAUA010089355.1:0-10548 GCA_038406235.1 Peronia verruculata
CGCGTTAAATTCGGTGGGTAGGTTTTCGAGAAAATTGGGTTTTTAGTTTGAAAAAATGGCGAAATTTGAATTTTCGCCATATGACATTTTCAAAAATTTATAGAAAATTTTCTATTGCATGGAACATTACAAAAATATGTAACTTTTTAGATATTATAGCAAACAATATATTTACCAAGTGTTATCAAGTTTGGTTGAAATCCGGCGGAGGAGATAGATTTTATCCATCAATTTAGGGACACCAAAATCCAAGATGGCGGCCCTGTCATGGCAACCGTATAAAAAAGTCAACTTTTTTTATTGTTTTCCTCTAATTAGAACATGCTGAATACGATGGAAAAGGTTAAAATAACCTAACTTTAATAACAAAAAAAATCACATCCAGGACAAGCCCCCCCGCCCTTGAGTGTATCCAAACTGAAAACAAGCTCAGCCCCCGGTGAGTGAACATGCAACTGAAAACCATGTAGTTAGCATCTGATTAAATTAATACTGATATGAATTATGCAGACCAAATATCTTTAACTC
Source organism: Peronia verruculata (assembly GCA_038406235.1). NCBI lineage: Eukaryota > Metazoa > Mollusca > Gastropoda > Systellommatophora > Onchidiidae > Peronia > Peronia verruculata. Next base: position 529 of record JBCAUA010089355.1, read on the forward strand.
AGTCAAACCATTTTTTTTTAACATGAATTACTAGAACAAATATGTCAAATACAAAATGAACAACAATAAGGTACCAGCGGTCGATCCCCTTCCCATGTGCAGATACACAGTTTGCACGGCATGGCAGAGATGACAGATAGGTGGTCAACAGTGATTAGATCACAGGGCAAATTCGGGTATTTCTAATTAATATTTTCAAAAGAGATATTTACACATACTATATAATACAAGGTGCACTACAATTTGAACAAGCAAAAAGAATTTGACCTAATTTTTCAGTTATCCGGTTTGTGCTCAACAGTGACAATATATAGTGAGAAAATTACAAATGAATTTTCAGAATCTTCCGCATTCTCTCAGCCCCTTTTTGACCCTAGTTGTTACTTTTCTGGTATCAGAAGTGGTCAAAGTGTCTACAAATAACAAATCCCCATTTTGTTATTTTGATCCCGAAACCTCATTTTCAGGACTTCCTCCACCCACCCCCTCCTGTCTTTAAACGTCCGACTAGTGAATGAGCAACCGTCAGATTAACCATAAAATGCACTGGTATTTTGGGGATTTTTGCATTCAACTTCAAACCATTGTTTACTGCACAGAGATAAACTTACATTAATTCCACAGCTATATTGACTCGGTGTCGATAAGCCATTTCATTCACTATGTAGTGAGAGGAGAACAGGTTCCACATGTTGACATGTTGCTATGGGTGAGATAAAAAATATTCTATTACTGATAAAATAGAAGAAGGGGTGAATGTCAATGATAGTTCATCCCAATGGAATGATAATATGAGAATGGGGAACAAGTTAAGGAATAAAAAGACATTAAACTCTCATAATGTGATAAAGAGTGAGTTCATTTCTCTAGAAAATCAGATACAAGGTGACAGTTTTTGGTTTCTTCATATATAAAAATGTCTGGCTAAACAAAAAAGTTATCAAGTCTGCGTACAAAAATTTAAGCATAAAATCATCTTTTGCATCATTTCATTGCATAAATAAACAGTGTTTACCATGTAATACTAATGCATTACTATTACAAATAATATCAATATAACACCATAAAAAAAAAAAGAGAGGAATGTAAAATACAACATATTTGGTTAGTGTATCATAAGAGTTCCATATTACTCTCATACTTTTGTTCTCTTTCTGTTGTGGTTTTGTTATTTCCCTCGACCCTTCACCCTATTTCCCTTGTCACTTTTATGACACTTCTGATTTTCTCTATTTTTCTTGGTTACAAAGTTTTCTCCCTTCTATATTTCTTTCATTTCCACCCTTTTGTTTAATCATATATTTTCATTCTCATCAAACAGCCTTCCACCTTGTCCCTTTTAAAGTTAGTCCTCCTAAACCATCTCTGTTCTCTCTTTTCTCCCGCTTTTGATTAGCCCAGCTTTCCTCTTAATTCTCCCACTCTCTTTTTTCCTCATTGTCCTTTCTTTCTCTTTCTTTTCTCTTACCATCATGTCATTACTGAGACAGATCTCCAGCTCTCCTTCCACCTTTATGACTTTGGCACACTTGATAACTTGCCTATAGTCAAAGCTGGATTGAATACCCATCTGTTGGCAGTCACGTGTGACAGAATCCCAGCTTTTCACATGCAAACTGTTGCTTTGGTTGTACAAAATCTGTGCAAATGTGGTGGAGGGAACTTCATCACTTTGTTCTAGAATTCATGGCTTTAGTGTAATTTTCAATCCTTAAGGTAGATTTTTCAATGAATGCCACCAATTGGAACTGAAACTATATTCGCATCAATAAGAGTTTCATAGGATAAACTATAGAATACTAGATTTGTATTTTTGAGAGCGGCTGAATCATGAAAAGCTTGATTTAGAAATTTTCATAGCCAGGAAAGCATATGAGAATGGTTCTCACTGGGAAAATTTCTTGATTTTCAATTTTTTAAGTGCTCTGCTGATAAATAATCATTGTCATCATTCATTACCAATGCCTCGGTAATCAGACACTCATCAAAGAAAGTCAACTTTCAAGACTTCTGCGAAATTTGGAAAGTGACTAAAATTTACAGTCAAGCAGTACACATTACAGAAAATAAAAACAACAAAGATAATCCATAGATCAACATAAAGCTCTCCAGTGTTGACTGTGAAGATGAGAGGAGGAAATTTTATTTCATCACATGAAAGCAAATAAATACTACCATATGATGTATCAGAATGCTGCAGCAAGATGAGACTAGCAAAATTCAAGAGACCATGATCATTTCCTTATTTTAATATCATATCATCATAGATGACAAATGAAAAAAATTCACACAATTTATCCAAGAGAGACACTGGTATATCAAAGAAAAGGTATACAATAGAATTCAGGACATGTTCAGTGAACTAATTCTTTCAGAAAAAGAAAGCAAACCTCCATTAATCAAAAAAAGTCATTTCAGAGGTTTTCACAGAGCCAATGCTACTAAATATAGTATTCAGGGATGTCAGTCTGTCAAGATGAAAAAGTAGGGAAAGCTCTTGGCATATTCTACAGCAACATGTAAAACTGAAGTACGTTCATGGTAAATAATACCGAATCTGGGACCAACAGAGAAATTACCGACAGCCAAGAAGTCGCAAATCCTGCTAAAGTAGGAAAATTGACATCCCTGAGTATTCCATTTACTGGAAATGAATAGGTTACACATTACATACCTTGTATAAAATCGCCTTTTCTCTGGGTCTTCCTTTATAAGGCCAATCCTGGTAAAAAAAAAAACATGTTTTGATAGTTACTACAATTCTGTCATTATCAATAGTTATTGATTTTATTACTAAGTGCCCATAACAATAATTATGAAAATGTTTTATGTAGGCTTATCTGATAATTTTTCATGTTTGAAGATAATTACATCAATATTTGCATTGGCATATCGAGCTGGTTCTATGTTGGTGATCATGGTGCAGATTATGTGACATGAAATTAATGATGATGACACTGATGATAAAGCAAGTTGATATGAAAATTTGACCCTCTCAACATATCCTTCATGTGTCAGGAAAAACTGCTTCAGTATATTGTAGCTTTTACCTTACAGTCTTTGTCTTACTATCAAAATATTTTAATATGATGGTAATGATCAGGATAATGATTTTATATAAATGGCCTCTTTGTCAGTACTTTTCAGTGATTTCTTTAACAGCTTTGCTTTAGTTCCAAAGTTTTACTATGAGAGTGGAGCACTTGGTTCGCCCAAGTAAAAGTAATAAACCACCAGCAAAATCCTGTCATAAGAGGCCTTCCTAGCTCAACCACAGCAAAAGTTACCCTCTGCTGAACTCTAGTTGAAATTCCAGTAATTTTGTTACTTATACTTCTATACACCCAGCAAAAACCTAAGCAATAATTTGGTTATATAAAATTTCTACAATGATGTGACATGGATATCTATCTACCTGTGTCCTAGATTGTAAATTAACAAATTCCTTTAAACATCTCCTTGTGTTGTTTAAAACGAAATGAAGTATGAAAGCCCAGTCAGTACCCTGATGTTAGTTCTCAATTGATATACATGTAATTTAAACCCAAACTCCTGGGATTTTATGACAGTCCGTAGAACCAACCATGTAGGATCAATAACTTTATAACTCCATCTAGAAGCAATGGGACAAAAACAGATTTAAAGAGAATCATACTGACCAAAGGCTATTGAACTCACTTCACTTCTTAAATCTTTGGGTCCAGCAATCACCTCTGTGATGAACACAATGTCCTCTTCAGACAGGCCATACTTCCTCAATTCACCACCCTCTTTGATCAGTCCATTCTCTTCAATTAGGTGCTCAAACATTTTCTGATTCAAAACTCTCATTTGATCCTATGAAAAAAGAGATTATAAAAACTAAAGGAACAAACTATCAATTAGATGTTACCAAAGTTATGAATATTGGTTCACTAATTCTACTTTAAAAATAAAATATTTTGCATTACTAGAGATAAAAATTATTACTTAAAAAAAAAATGTGTTAACACCTTCTATTGTATAAGATCAGCAAAATATGCAAGACAAATGCAGTTCATTTCACATGAATGCAACATTTTTACACAAAAGAAAAGATGCTAAAGACCAGCTCTGTTGAGTTGACATGTTAATTCAGTTTATTACTGTAGACTGCTCCATACTGAGCCACGAACTTACTTCTGATGCCACTCGTTTAGCCACTCGTTTACTGAACACACGAGGAAATGGACCTGTTCCTAATAAGAGAAGAAATTGTGTGGAGAAAAAAAAAAAAGAGATAATAACCACTTAGGAAGAATAGCAAGTGAGCATAATGCACATAATATTTAAAATTAATTCTAAGAAACATCCTCAAATTCAGTCAGAACCAAAGGGAGAAAATAAATTTATAACCATCTCTAGAAATGCTGACACAGTTCTTAATTTCCAATATTCTCAAGCTAGATACATTGTGGCATATGTTTTCATGGGTTTTGCTACAAGCCATGTTCCAACTTCTTCCATGAAAGAACACCAGTAAAGGACCAAGTGGCTATGGGAGAAGAAACAGCAAAGATGAACAGGAAAACAAGACTTGGAAAAGTTTGAATGTGGCCCAACACATAAAAAAAAAAAATGTGTCACTAGCACAGCATACCAAAGACAGGAAGACAGTTACCAATGTTAAATTTCTCCTACACACACAAGATTTACACATTCAGCTCAGTTGCACTCCCCAATAGAAGAGAAATCAAGAAGTACAAGATGCATAACCACCCCTGGAAAGGAAATATACACCTAGACAATCACATCAACCGAAAAAGATTCTGAATTGTATTTAAATGAAGGTAATGCTTCATTTTTGTAATTTAAACCATGGATGTCACAGCTACTTACCCAAGTCATGACAGAGTGCAGCAATCTGTAGGCAGAGAATGTCCTTCTTGTCAATAAGGTCTTTAAACAAACCAGCTGTGTCGTTCTTGATCAATGCCTGCACAAATTCTTCCAACTGATGGCAAATGCTGTGTAAATAGCACAACATTCAGAAAATAATGACATTCAGTCACTGATCACTATAATCATAAAATGTTTTAAAAATAAAAGCAGTGGTGAATTTGATGACAACAGGCTTGTTGAATTCATAATAATGTGGTCTTTGAAACTTCCAACAAATACTTTCACTAATCACTACTTGACATCTCCCTAAGTGAAGTCACCAAAAAAGAACCCCCCAAAAAAGCAAGAAGTATAGATCCTTGCTAGAGAGTAATCGGTATGAAAGATTGTATAAAAGGGGACAATATCAAGATATATTATCATAAGGTCGAGATAACCTCCATCCAGGAGGTTGAAAGACCAAGCCCTGAACCCACGGATTATAATCCGGGGCAGGCATTTAACAGACTATATTATCATTTGCTCAGTTATCAAACAGTAGGCTATATAGCTGGAGTAAAGTAATACACAGCATGTATTGTTATTATGAAAGTAGCCCCTATGTGTGTTCACAGTTGGGATGGTTAGCCCCAAGAAAAAAAAATGTCACAGTACATTAACATGGTAAGGAATGTACAACTGAATGTATTTCACCAAGTTTAAGTTTTTCACACGTTCGTGTGAACTGCTCTGTTGTGAACAAGATTTAACGCGCCACAGACTTGCTAAGACATGTTGAATGTGCTTTCCTAACCACAAAGCTCAACTAAATTTGATAGGAGCAGCTTCAGAGAAAAGTTATCAAATAGCCCCACAGAATGCCACCACGGAAAGTGCGTGAACTTTATTTATGACTAAATCACCTTAAGGCATGCTCAAACTTGGTATGGACAGCTCCAGGATAAACGTGACATACTGTTCCCATCTGCTTGATGCTCCGCAAGCGCTGGAACTGTGGTGTGTCAATAACAGCCATGCAGGCAGGGGACAAGTGGATGTTGCCCACCACTGGCACATTGATGACCTGTTTGGAGGACAAGCACCTTTATTTGCGTGCCAATTGTAGCCAGTGCTACAAGGTAACTATAGCCTTGGCTACTGTTTTTTTTTTTTTGGTATTATGTACAAATTAGATCTTTTTGTATTATGTACAAATTAGATCTCTGTCTTTTGCAAAGAAACCTTAATCATGCAGTAATTCCCCCCCCCCCCTTTTTTTTTTTCAAAACATTACAAAAGGCCCAACAACTAAGAGACACCTCATCATTTCATCATTTGTGAGTAAGATCTAACATATTATTTAGGCTTACCGGGTATAAAATACAGATCGGGTCTAGTTATATTCTTATGCCTGTGCTCAAGGGAGTTTGAGAATAAGGTTGAGCGTTAGAAGTCAAACTGGATGACATCATGTGTGAGCAACTGAAGCTAGACATAATCAACTATGCAAATTATTTTAAATCCAAAATTGATAATTTGACGCCTTATTAGAGAAAACCTCGTCCGAGCACCCTCTTAATAAGAGACATTATTTCCTTCTTTGTATGAATCGTAATGCAATTAATTGTGCTTCTTACAACCACTGTCTCTTTTTTTAGGTGGCATGTCTGGGGCACTAATACATCGGGAAAGAACACAAAATAGCACAACACGCTGACATAAATGTGTTTTTGCCAAACTGCAACTGAGCACGTAGCCAGAAACACTGTTCGTAAATCGAGGTAAAGTTTATTTGCAACGCTTGTTTGTAAACCGATTTGTTTGTGAATCGAGGCGTTCGTAACCAGAGGGTCCACTGTACATTGTACAATCATCCCTTGCTTTTCGTTTTTGATTTGAACCATGCTCAAAAGAAAACCGGGGAAGAAATCAAAGTATGAGAAAATTTTGCATCACAGATAAAATTTCGATGAAAATTATAAAGTGAGGGGAGGGAGGAGGAGGTTGGGTCCTGTGAGTTATATTGGAAGCAGTCGGATGGGTGAAGATGATTTCAACCAGTACCCTCGGTTTTGGCAAGCTCAAGTTATACGAAAACAAATCGAGAAAAACACTGAAATCACTCAAGGTTGCCATTCATAGCAATGGCTGCTTTTTAGGATTGTGCTACTCTATATTGCATAACTTTACAATAAATGTGCTTCTACATGTTTCAACACCAATTTGCCTGAAATTTTGCATAGATATTTTTCAGTTCACTATCTAAATTTTGTCAGACCACATTTTTGGTAAGGTGCTTTGACTATTTTCCACATTTTTCTTTAATTTTTTTTTTTTTTAATTTGACACCAAAATCTCAAGTTTTTCAGAAATTTAAAACGATATCAAAAATTCTTTCTGACAAAAAATGTATAATCCTTTGTTCTGTATTCCTGCTATATTTCATGATGATTGGTGCATAAAAAACAAAAAATAAAAATAAAAAAGTAGATCGCATATCTGTGCTGAGGAACGTCATTTTAAGAAAAACTACTTAAAGTATTTTCAACGAGAAAAATAATATAAAGAAGCTTTTATATCGGACTTTCGAACTCAACACCTGATTGTTTCACATTCTAAAGTTCTCTCCATGATTACTGTCACTTATTTTGGCCTTTAATGAGCATCTGCTCAAGTTGTTCTTGTGTTTTGTTTGAATCCTTTTGTGCTCCTTTACTCCTCTTACTAAATACTGCGTAAGAGTAGTTTGTTTGTGACAGAACATGCACTACTACACTCTGAAATAGCGGAAATGGGGCAAACCATGTTCTCATTAGGCCGTGGGAACTTCGTTTCAGAAGTTCTAGTGAACGTTTTTTGCTTGTTTTTGGCGTGTCACCGTCTCTTAATTCTGAGATAGGCCTAGATCTAACCACCGCAACTGGAGGTTGAAAAGCTTACCGAAAAAGGGGGGGGGGGGGGTCCTGAAACTTTTTTTTTTTTTTTTTTTTCACAAAAAAATGGGTTTTTGGTTTTTTTTTCCTTCTAAACGTTTCGCAACGGCTGAACACAAAAATGGTACATGTTTTAAAAAGATGATAATAATATGTTCATTTTCAGGGATAAGGAGGGTGGTCAAACAAAGGATGACCGACCCCTCTGCCATCCACGCTCTTGCTCATTTGGGACTCTTTACTCAGTGACAGGTCATCACTATTTCCCTGAGTACGAGCAAATTGCATATAGGAGGCTTGATTATGATCTCTTTCACCAATATTGGGAGCTTCAGTGCCACGGGTGGACATTGACTGACCATCTGAGGCGCTAGCCACACCGAATATCAAATGTTGACCTGGGCCTCTGAAATAGAGTTCCCACGGCCTAATGAGGGTGAAATATGCCATATTTCTGCTGTTTCAGAGTGCAATAGTGGATTACCTGTCACAGGATGGATACAAATGCTCTTAGTTTTGACCGAGGAAGACATGGCGACGATATATAGCCCTCTCTGGACCCTGAAATGACTCCATGGAAGCCCTTCTGCTAATGAGGGTAGGGAAGCGAAAATGGAGGGAAAATGGGAGTAGGGGCACAGGAGAAGGTAAAAACCAGGTATAGAAATCATGGAAAGAGGTTTAATGGGTGAAACAAGCATGTTTGGGGGTTGAAAGTCCGAATAAAAGATCTTCTTTACGGTTTTTTTTTTTTTTTTTAGCCTAAATAACTTTAAATGCGTTTTTCTCAAAATGGAGTTTTTAGCAGAAATATGCTGTCTTCTTTTTTTATATTTATGGAGCAATTGTCATGAAATTTGACACGAACATAGAACAAAAAAAAATTATCAGGAGGATTTTTGATAACATTTTAAATTTATGAGAAATTTGAGATTTTAGGGGGGAATTTTCGCAACATCCATGATTTTTTTTTTTTTTTCTTTCTTTTTTTACATACCGATTAAACGTTCTCAAAAAAAAAAATACTAAGCAAATTATCAAAAATCCGCTCAAACAAAGTTTTTAGTTATTGAACTGAAAAATACGTATGCAAATTTTCAAGCAAATTGGTCGAAAATGTAGAAGCTTATTTATAGTAAATTTGCGCAATATTGAGTAGTAAAATCCAAGATGGCGGCCCTTGCCATGGCAACCATGAGTTATTTCAAAATTTTTGTTCGATTATTTTCCTCTAATTTGACCACGCCGAATTCGATGGTAATGGTTAAAATCGTCTCCTGCCAACAGTTTCAAAAATGACTTCCAGGACCCGCCCCCCTCCTCTTAAGAGCAAACGAAATCCATTTTTTTTTAGCAAAAACCCGATTCCAGGACCCCTCCCCTTCCCCCCTCCCCATCCCCCATTAATCAGATGACTTTCAGTGTGTGGGAGAATGTGGCACATTATTTTGATTTCCATCAATTTGTGCGTATCTTGAGAAAAACGTTAAGGGGAAGGGATGGAGTAGGCGTGGACACAGTTGCAAAATGTTTCGCTTACCTTCCCCTCACTGCTTGTCTGCCACAGTCCATGTCTCTTCACTACCCCCTGCAGTTCAATGCACTGGACAAACCTGTCAAGAGCAATAAATAACTAAAAACAGGTTACTTCAAAGTGTCATTTTTTTTTTTTTTTTCCACGCATATGAAAAAACAAAAAACAGGCATCCTGAAGAAGGGGGAAATCACTTTTTTCTCCATTTTATTCAAAAATCTTTCAAAGAACTTTGAAGGAAAAAAAATCATAATGCGATTTAAAAACTTTTTGTTTGTTTGCCTATTTTCATGTTCTTTGTTTTCACAGTCTTATCCTGTGCATGTTTTATTCTAGTGCCCAGCAAAGCTAAGTTGCCCAATCTGGCTGACGGAACTTCGAGAGATGGGAGGCACCTTGGCAAAAAGGGGGGCGAGGAGTTGAGAGAGAATACACGTTTAAATACACATGTAATACATCCCACAGATAGTGCTTTTTTTTTTTAGTGTGTGCATATTGCAAATGTGTATGTTCTCTCTCATTCCTGTGCAAAATATGGGGAGGTACCCGATGTCCCCCCCCCCCCCCAGGTCTATGTTCCCCAAGGCCTATGATGTTTATTATCTATGCTGTTTGTTGGGTGTTCTCTGTCCTAAATAAACAAAATACATGTACAGCATCCGCTAATGATGATTATGGTCCTAAAGTTAGAAGCTTGAAAGGGGGGGGGGGGGG
>JBCAUA010089377.1:0-24271 GCA_038406235.1 Peronia verruculata
AAATCAAAATAATTTTACTTATGAACCCATTATAAAAACGCATTTAAATTAAAGGGGAGAGACTCTAAAATACATCGCCACGATTTATTGTTTACAAACATGATAAACAAATCCAAAAAGTGCTACGAAACTACGCCCGCACTCGAGAGGCGCGGGGTGACATGAAGGTGTATGGAACCAGCCGCGCCTCACAGGCGCGCAGTGTATCGATCGGTTGTGAGACGGCCCACGCTCGTAGGACGCGGGGTGATGTGAAAAGGTTAATCTGTTGAACCCTACACTACCCTACAGCCTGGTACACCAAGCAGATTTTCCGGTGTCATATGCCCACACTAGCCCGGTCTACATACTGACACATTTACTCCAGTCCTATGTATCCATTACAATTAAAAATAAATCTAACAGGTCGCTTTTGGGCAAGGACAATTAGGACCACATAATTACAACTAACAAATGTCTGCACCCAATCACCCATGATCCCGTGAGTTTGAGGCTTGTGTTTTAATTACAAAAAGATATTGAACATGAAATTATTGAGCAAGCCTGTTCTCGGATATGCCCGAATAGCAACACTGCCTCATAAAATATTCCTGCACACATTAATTCAAATGTCATGGAATACAGGAATGAACACGTCAAGCGAACCTTCTCAGGGTCTGCAACCATCATGTGCATCTCAAAGAAAACGTCTGGCAATTTCGGGCGCAAACACTTCACAACTGGATGTCCAAAAGTTAGATTTGGAACAAAATGGCCATCCATTACGTCTAAGTGTAAATAGTCCGATCCAGCATCCATCAAACGTTGACATTCTGCAGCCAGATTTGATAAATCAGCATTCAAGATTGACGGTGCAATCTTGCACGAGCTGCCACAAGAGAGCGCCATTATTTCTTTTCTTCACACAGTGATACTTTTTATACAATTAAATCGCCTAAAAAAATTGTCTATTTTTTTCCAACGAAACAATGCATTTTATTTTCAGGTGAACAACAATGATAATATCATCGCTCGATAATACCAGAGAGCTTGATATTACTGCCATGTGGTAGATGTCAAGATCTGGGGTAGAATAATTTATTGCTGCAGTTAAATAAAAAAAAAATTAGCTTTATCTATTTTGAAGAGAGTCTGGTTGACTTCATAAAAAGACCGCTAGTCTCACTAACATGAAGAAATCCAACAAAGTATTATCGAATTTATCATGGGCACTATCGTTCGATTACTTTAGGCAGGACTAGGCATTTTGTTGTTGTTGTTGTTGTTGTTACAATCTATGCCTCATCGTGTTGGACTTTATTGTTTGCTGTCATGGAATAACGAGAGAAAATTGGAGGCTAATGTCAATTTCTTCACCATCCTTCAGTATATCCTTCACATGCACATACACAAAAATTAATGTTGTAAATGAAGTCATAAGTAGGTTAATAAATTAACCACAGATTATAATGTCTGTAGAGGTGCAGTACAGATAAGTATACAGACAGGCAGAGATTGGGAGAAAAATTAAACGAATCATGGCTCAAGATCAGAAGGGGGAGGGAGGGAGAGATAAGGGATGAGTCTAGACAACGTTTATCGACAGTTCAATTAAAAAAAAAAAAAAAACACAGATCAACACTATTTTACTGCTGTCAATGCTGGAGGAAATTAATGAAAATGGCCACTGTGACCTGTACATGAAAATGTAGTAATCTTGATGTCCGGTCATCAAATCGATCCCAGCACAAATAAATTTTGTCTTATATTTTCATCACAAATCAATTTTGTCTCAAAATTAACTTTTTGATCGGTTGATTACTAGGTTATTGGATACCAAAAAAAAAAAAAAAATGCTAACAGCTATCTCAAGAAACTGGAGAATCATAATCTCCAACCGTAGAGGGAGACGATCAGTGAACCCAGGCATCAAAATTCATGGTGTGGAAGTCACGACCGTCTATTTCTTATTTAATGTTTGGGGCTAGCTCTGTTTTTACCTAACAGTTGCTACATCCCCGCTGCCCGCCCGTCTTTTTCTCCCGCTTTCTTTCCCTGTTGTTCTCTCTCTCTCTCTCTCTCTCACACACACACACACACACACACACACAGACACTTCTGTCTTCACTTTTTTCTGTTTCACTTTTTTTTCTTTTTTTTTCTCTCTCTCTTTCTTTTTCTCGCAACCATTCTGTCTGTATCTCTTTCCCTCAATTTCTCTTTCTCTTTATATGTTAGTATATGTATGTATGTTTGTCTCTGTTCTCTCTTCGATTTGAAGTGAAAAAAAAAAAATTAACACAGTGAAAATCTCTGATGCAAGCTTTCAAAGATATGTAGAAACATCTAACTCTTTCTTTCTCCTGCTCTTTCTGTTTTCACTTTTCTCCCCCTCCCCCCCCCCCTCCTCTCCCAATGCCCACCTCTCTTAAATCATCTCTCATATTTCGGCCCACGGTGGGCATGGCACCAAGTTAACAACATATCCTCTTACTGACCGGAACAGAGATTTGAGATTTGATTGTTTTCACGTCTTCCAATCAGCTTAGAGGTGAATTACATTTTGTTGTTGTTGTTGGTCTTTGCAGACGTGGAATATTATAATAATGTTGTAACATTTTGTCCCTCCCCTTTCTCTCTCTCTCTCTCTTTCTCTGTATGTGTGTGTATCTACATGTATGTGTGCCCCTGTTCTCTCTTCAGTTTGAAGTGAAAAAAAAAAAAAACATTAACAGTGGAAATTTAGGATGCAATCATCCAAACATAAATGTAGAGCTGCCAGTATACGTAGCACAATGTGGCTTCAAAATATAAAATTTTCTCTTACAAAATGAGCTCTAGTCCTTTTCATCCCAGGGGCCTCAATTTCATTTTATTTCTTGCTTGATTTAGTTTAAAAAAAAAAAAATGTTATATATTTTAATACGAGCATGTCTATGGCATCAACCCAACTCAAACGGAGCTCGTACAATGGTGACTCAGTTCAAACACAAGGTCAAGTTTCAACCATGTTGTCATAATTTGAAGTCTTTAAATCTCCGCCTTTTGATTTTTTAATCGGATCGGAAGCGAGAGGTAAATTCTCTTTAATTTAATACTAGGCCTAAGCGTTAGAAACCACTGTCAATATTTAAATTTGCTCAAGTGAGTGTGCTTTTTAAGATATTTTATTTGTTCATTTATTTTTTAAATTCAATTTAATTTCTTGGCGTAAATGTGAACTTTAGCCCCCTCCCCCCCCCCCCTTTTTTTTTACTGCGCATCCATCCGGTATTCCAATATGTAAACCCACTCCCTCCATTCTCCACTAACTTCTACACATTGATGAACCCTACAGCCCGGTACACCGAGCAGATTTTCTGGTGTCATATTCCCCACACTAGCCCACTAGAAAAAAGACATACACACACAAAAGTTTGGATTCAAGCACTGCATTATCGGTATTTTATCCAGACGATCAACATTAATGATTGACTGCAAGTTGTAGTTAGCAGACAGTGTTGATTGGCTGTTTGTTAAGTGCATAATGTATATAAGGCTTAAATTATGTAGGCAGAAATCTAAAGAGAAATCATAATTCCTAATTAGACGATTGAATTGTTTTCTGCTTCCACCATGAATAAATGATGTGAGGTGATCAAAATAGTGATTTCTAGTGCCAAACTTGTTGAACAGAATTAAGCGTCTGGTAAAGATTCTCAGGAATTCTATCTTTTGCATCCATAACGGAACGATTACAATGAAGAGTTTTCCCGATGTTAAAATAAACAAACAAACAAAACCCATATTTTTACAACCCATCCTCCTTTCCCTTCCTGTTAAAATTATCCATAGGGAACTTTTAACTCAATAGCATGCATAGTGGTTGAAAGAGCTCAAGAATAGTCGGAAGACGAATAAAAAGAAAGAAACTCGGGGATTGTAAATAAATAAATAATATTTTTCTACCCAGCTGGTCTATAATCAAAATAAAATTCAGCAATTGTATTGAAATTTTAAAGTTTAAATCATGATGTTATGTTTAGTGATCTAATAATACAGATCCAGCTTATCAACTAGCATAGTTATTTATTACTCTATGCCAAAGGAAGGTCGATTCTCCTTGTTGATGGGAATACCGATGTGAAGAAATATTGCATTAGCTATAAGTTAGCCATCTGAATTAAAAGAAAATAATATTACAATCCAAACAGAGGAATAATAAAACAAAAATTAATGTTATTAAAAAGGAAGTTTGAATTCTAGGAGGTTATCAAAATTGTTTTGTTGCTAATTAATGTGTTACTTAATTTTGAATGTTACACCGGCTTCCTGTTTGAGAGTCACTTCCCTTGTTTCAGTATTGCGCATGGAGTGCAGCAGATCTGTTCAACATTCTCCCTCTGTTCGCAGTATATTTGAAGTTTATAGTACGTAAATTTGTGAATCACCACGACTCATAATGGCGGATTCCAGCCTTGATGATTTTTTTGCCAAAAAAGACAAAAGTAAGAAGAAAACTAAGACTAAAACGGGAGCAGGAGGCGATGTGGATGAAGGTTCCACAAAGGCAACAACGAAGAAAGAGAAAAAGAAGAAAGACAAGGACAAACAGAGCTCTTCAAGTGGAATATCAAGCGTTTCAGTGAATCCACAGGTCAGTAGATCTAAATGTTCAATTAAATATTTTGACAGAAATTTATGTTTTATATAACTGAAAATTTCTCACGAACGCGATGATTTACTCATCCAAAAGTAAGAATTTCTAGCTCTGACTCTGACTCTGAGTGAAGTGTTCAGAAACCTTTGACCATTTCATGGAAATGACTCAAGCTTTATTTATAGAGCTAGATCTAGATCTAGATTTAGATTTAGTAGTGGTTATGATACATTCACTTTGCTGCACACAACCATGGTTCAGGGGTGTATTCTATAATTTTGTTTGCAGAAGAATGACATTTTATTATCATAATGCTCTGCTATATAAAGAATATTTGGACCAGGATCTCACCTTTGAAGTAGGGCAGATGCTATAGGAATTCAGTTTGTTCTACACCTTAATATGAATGGAAAGTGCGATCGGGGAAGAAAAAGCCTCTCGTAATAAAGGTAGTTTTTGTATCAGCCCATAGTTGTCTTTCATATTAAGTGTATCAGTATGTTGTAATATGTCGCGTTTTAAGCATTTTCTTAACAACTGAGAGTACATATTACGGAGGATAAGTACAGCTGATTTCACATGAGTCGAACCTGAACTCTTTGACTACCTGGGGGTTTCCTCCATTGGACTGACCTACTTTACTGATTCACTTTTGGGAAAACACCACCCTCACTTAACAATTAAATAATCAATAAATGTTGCATATGCACAAAAAGCTAAGATGTTAGACTTCACATATCTGCAATCTAAATTTAATTGTGGTGCAAAAATGTTTAGGCTAATTTTTGTGTGTGTGTGTGGGGGGGGGGGGGGGGGGAAAAAACAACTACATCATAGAAAAAATAATTATAAATGCAAAGTAACCACAAATCTTCTATTCACACTTGACTGATCTCTGTACCATTTCTTCCAGTTGACTTGAAATTTCCTCATCATATGCACAATGCATGTATCAAAAATCCACAAAAGTTTCATACAGATCCATTCATAAAGAAAAAACGTGAGGAAAATTCTGCTGCAGTTGAAAATTAAGAAACCCCACTGTCTTTGACTATCTATAGGTATCATAGAGACTGCGTCAAATGATACTTTTTGCATTGAAGCTTAGTGCAGATAGTCTTTTCCTTTTCCTAGATGTAGATCTAGTGTCGCAACCGTTTGACACGCCCACTTTGGTTCATTTTATCACTCAAGTGGATGCATAGATCTAACCCTTCATCACAAAATCTAGATCCAGTGACATTCTATCACTGTCACTCCTTCTTTACCTTCTTGTGCCCACAAATTTACCATTTCTCTAGTTTTTGCAGCATACAGAACAGTTAGACAGCTGGCTATCTAAAGACCTAGGCTCAACACACATCACAGTACACTCTACGAATAACACACATCAAAATTTGTTCATCTTTTATTCACTAGATCATCTTTTCTAGGTCATTTCTTGTCGCCAGATAGTGCTGTGCCCAGAATATAGTAGAGATCAGATTCAAAGGCTTACACTCTGAGCCAAGAAACACTGCTTGTAGTCGAAAATCGGAAGTGGCTCAGAATTGGCTTACAGTAGTTAAACAGTTAATGAGTCAAACTTGACATGATTCAGTCTTTTTTACATGAAACATGTTCTCTCCCCTCTTTATTTCATAAAAAAAAAAAAGAAACAGATGACTGGACATTGACTCATCCATATTGTCCGATGAGTCAATCCTTTTCTCTTGTCCCCACCCTTATGAGGTCAAAGGAAAAAGCAAATGCTTGAGTTGATTTAACTAATTCAGGTCATCGCTACACATCTTTACATCATGCCATAGCAGGGCTATATGCTAACTCAAATGTAATTGACAAAATGACTCATGAAACTGGGCCAAACCCTCCCTCAGATTACGTGATCAGAGCCTGACCACACATTGTCTCCTCTTCACACTTCACCCACGACCTCCCCTGTCTAGCCACCAGTGCCTTGATTGAATTCACACCACCCATTAATGCTGGGAAAGGATCATGCAAATTCACGTAGGAGGGTAGGAAATATGATGTTGGCAATCATCTTTAATGTGGGGAACACCTTGGTCACCTTGAGCAGATCCCAAGATTGGCCTTTGCTCTTCTCATCGCATCGCGGCCACACTAGTGCATGGCACTGAGATGTTAAAAAAAAAAAAAAAAAAAAGGACTGTTATCCTTCATCCTTCCCTGTTCCATTATAACTAGGCTTAGTTACACGTTCGCATAGCTGTTGCATTCAAAATGAGAGCAATGAAGTGCCGTATGTCCCCTGCCTGCAGATGGACTCATTACATGAGGTTCTATCGAGCTTGTTCATATTTTTGCTTTATGGTTTCCCATTTTTTAATTTTTTTTTTTTTTCTCAGGAGGATGAAGAATGGAAAGATTTTGAAGAAGAAAAAGAAGCAGATTATTCAGGATTGCGGATTCAAACATTGCAAATTGCGTAAGTTTATTTGTTATAAAATTATTTCTACTTTTTGCTTTCTTCTGTCTCAAAAAAAATATGAGTGGTAGTGTCTGTGATAATTTCCTGTTTGTACCTCAGTAGTGACAAAAGTACATCTTCAGGGCCATGACACAAAAACATATCTTCAGGCATCACATGATCACTAGAGACTTTTCATAACTTGTTTTCCCACATTTATATACAAATCCTGAATATCAAGTCATGGCAGAATTTTGCTCCTGCTATAGAGGATGTTTTTGCTGAATTTTAATGTGTTTTTCATTTTTGTTTTAAATTATTGGTGCGTAAAACACATAATTATACTATTTAGAAAGCAAATATGAATTGTAGGACATACTCGACTGCTAATGGCCATGACTGCAATCTTCATTTAATAGATTAAAACTGAAATGTCTTTTCTTGAACAGTAAAGATGAACAAGAAAAGGATGCAGCTGATGGAGAGGACAATGGTGACGATGAAGATGGTGAAAACAGAGACAGAAGAGACGGAGCATCAGGTCCTTGGAATAAATCAAATGCACCAGCATCAGCAGGTTTGTACGTTAACTACTGTCCCTGTTTAGTATGGTAGACAGAAAAAGACTGGCAACACATACTGCCAGCTGTTTCCACACATATATGCCTGAAAAAGGTATTTCACACAAATTAGTATGGAGCTGGTTGGCAGGAAAAAAAATATTTGCTGTGAATGGAAAAGTGGAGCAGTACTCTAGTTTAACCTGTGGGAGGTGTGATGGAACAGTTACACATTGTCTCATGCTTGATGTATAGCCTCAATGCCTTTGTTAATTTGTTGATAATATTTGGCAATGAAACAGATATAAAAATGTGTATTACAGATTGAAAATATGCATAGGAGGAATAGAAAATAGAAGGAAATAAAAGTGAAAAAAATAAAAAAGACCAGATCAGTGTCATGGCTATGTTGTAAGAAGGCAAGTTTGCATTTGTAATGTTTCATCATGTAAAAATTTCCTAGATCTGGTTAAAATAGGTACAAAAACAAAAATCCTGTTTCTATTATCTGCAGACAACAACGCAGAGGAAAAAATGTGATTGTGATTCCTGGAAAATGATTGTTCTCCTTGTGCAGTCTTGTGCTGATATGTTTAATATGTATTTTTTTTTTTTAAAATGTTCATTGTCCATACGAAATCCTTTGAATGGAAGATTTGCATGTTGTTTGTACCGAAAAGCTGAAAAATCTTGGTGAATATTAATTTACTGAATAAAAAATACATAGAATATACTTTTGATTGATATCACAGCCATCAGAGTCATATCATTCCTTATAGTGAAAGAGTACCAATATATACAGCGTCACTATTTTCAGAAAGATTATGAGACGCGACACGATGAAACCAGGCACTCGTCAAATTTTCAGTATCAGTATATGGAGTTATTGGTATCTCTGTGGAGATTATTCATTTCCCTTTCAGTGTGTGAAAAAAGTATTGGTTTACCTTAAGTAGAAGTTGAGATATTGGCAATTAAAAATGGAGGGGGGTGACCGATTGCTGCAGCTGAATTAAGTGAGAAAATGGCCAATCACTTTTGTAAATCCGTCTTTACCTTTGTTAGGCCAAGCCACTAAATTACAATTTTTGGGCCTTTACTCGCTCCGTTTCAGTCAGTTGAACTCTGAAACGCATTTTTAGATTGATATAGAAGGGTTTGGCGAAGAAAAAAAAAAATACATTAAAAATTCATTCACTGTTGATAAACACGTGATTTCTCCGGTCAGTTCAGTTTGACGAGCGCCTGGTTTCATCATGTCACGTCTCATATAGTTCTGTCTCTGTTCAGTCGATTGATTTTTATTCAGTTATGTTTTTGTTGTCCCCCTCCTACAGCTCCACCAGTCCCTGTCTCACAGCCTGAACCAGTAAAGGAAGAGTCCACCCCGAAAGCTCCGGCCAAATACATCCCTCCGGCCCAGCGACAAGCTATGACCAGCACACCCAGTTCCCAGTCCTCCCGCAGGAAAAAGGAAGCTCCCAATGTCAATAGTGAAGAAGATTTTCCAACATTAGGAGGAGGGCCTGGCCCAGGCAAAGGTTCTGGGTATGTACTTATGTAGACTTGGCTAACAAGTTTACCTTCATGCCAGTTTACCATTTTGAGTCAGATTTTTGAAAAAGATAAATTTTATTTACAAGCAACATATATATACGGCAACATGCACCTGGGCTTAAACATGGATCAAAGCAAAGTAGACTCAAGAAAATTGCTATAATGTGATAAGCAGATTGTTTGCTGATAGATGTGAATTTCTGTAATGTTGTCACTTAGTTATGATGTATACAAATGCCCACTTATTTTTTAGTATTTCAGTTGATTGTGAAATGCACTGTCATTCCAAATTTGGTTAATTTTTGGGAGGCTGTTGACAATGATTTGACGTTTTACTATTTTAATTTCAAAATTATTACATTTGTGTGGAGTGATGAGCTATGAAATTTGTCAGGCATAGATCTGAATGTGCAAGTATATCAATAAATGATAACCTGGCACACAAATGGATGTTCAAGTAAAATTGAGAAAGAAGAAGACAAGGAAAGAACTGAGTAACAAGATAAATTAATGTATCATCGCACTGAAAGAATGTGCACAAAACCATTAGTAAGTTAGGTTTCCATCCTTTATCAGTTTTACATTTCCCAGTTTTGACCTTTAAGGCTCAGTCAATCTATTTATATTGGCAGATTGTAATATTGGTCATAAATTGAAATTTGCACTCTGTGGTCAGTCAACTTTTCATATAAATCATCACCCACCTCATGAAGAGGCATATCACTATGTAATGTGCAGGTGATATCAAAATCAGATGGGTGTGGAAATTTTTCAGAATTTCATTTTTGTGTCTTGTTGATGAGCTCATCTCTATACTTTGAGATGTTTCTTCTGTTATATTCTAAAAGATTGACCAGCTCTTGTTCTCTCCTGACTTTGCAGGCCCATGTACAGCAGCACAGCCTCCTCAGACCTGATTGACAACCCCAACCAGAGGAAAGGTGTCAACCTAACATTGGAAAACAAATTCTCTGCATTACAGGATTGATGGCTGGCCTAGCTTAGCGTAAATTCTTTGTGCCTGTGTAAGGGGGCACAGCTGTTGTGGATAGCCAGCGTGGAGAGCACTGATCTCTTTATATCTCTTGTCTTTCCCAGTTATTTTGACTCCTGAGGTCCCACAATAGCCTTTATTATGAAATCGTACAAGATAAAATGACTGTAATCAGGGTGCTGGTTTCAACAACCTGAAGTAAAATCAGCTGTATGAACAGCACATTGTTTGTTATAAAGAGTCTGTAATGATTTCATCACATGAAATAGTATTGGTTTCCTTGCCACTCCGTGCTTTTAGCCTTGTATATATCATTGAAAACGGAATTCTTCCACTATGTAGGAGATTTGCATTATCGGCGCTGTGTGCGATAAATAATTCAATTTTTTTTTGTGTGTGTGTGTGTTTGTTTTAGGTTTCCCATAGTGGTGCCCCAACATCCTCTTTCCTATCCTCCATTTTCCTATTTAGAAATTGGGAAGGGCATCTCTGTATCACATGTGTCACATTTGGCTGTTGTTGACCTTTGGTCACAGAAAGTTTGTCAATTTAATTGTAAGATTTCCATTGTCCACAAAAGACGTAGTTATTGACTTCAGCATGGAATTTTTCTGGTTTGAATGGTTTTCTTTTGGAATGCATTATTATGCTTATGGAAATCCAATAGCCTTTTGCTGGCTGTAGACAGATGTCTTGCGACCAGGGCAAATGAGTCAGAAGTCACATCAGGCAATGAAGATACATGGCTGTTTTTGGCTGTTTTTTAACTACTTTCCAACTAAGATACTAAATTTTGTTTGTTTTTACAAAACAACAGTTTAACTATTTATAATCTGAAAAAAAAAAAAAAAGAAATAGTTTGGTATCATAGTTGGAAAATAGTAAAAAAAAAAAAGTCAAAAAACGGCTGTGACTTGAAATCACCTGGCGCGACTTCCGATTCAAGACATATCGTATATGTTGAGTAGTGCAAGGTAAAACAAACATGTAGAACCATTGATGAAATGAAGTGACTGTGGGCTTGTGCAGTTACACTGCTATCGCTATCCTACATCATTTGAATGCAGTCATTGCCAGTTCCTTGTTGTTTCAGAGTTGTACCAGTCATGCTCAGGGATAAGTAGCACTTGTTTTAATTTAAAATAGAGCTCAATATGGCAGGTAACATCATCTGCTTTGTTGTATTTATTTGTACCAATTCTAGACAAACTAAAGAGGTTCTCTTGTGTTTTGTGGATTCAACATGACTATCTCTGTCATGTGAGGCTGATAAATCCATATGAAATGCAGATGTCTGACTTTTGTTTCTGTAAATGCTGGTCCATGTTTTCTCTTTTCTCTAAGGCCTCATTTACAGAATTCTATTGTCCCTGTGAAAAATTGTTCCCACATACCTGGGAAAAAGAAGATATCCTCAGGAGGAAAGAGAAAGTTCTTGTGTTCTCCACTCTGGCTGTCATCTGTGTCCAAAAATATTCTTGTTAACATTCATAATAGCTGAAATGATTGATTTCTCTTGAAAAAATCACATGGAAGTAAGTTATTCTTTTGAAATTTCAAGCTTATCAGGCATAATGCCTTTTTTTTTTTTTTTGTTCTTGTTTTTTTTCTTCTGTCAGAGAAAAATGTGTTATGGTAATTCTCTTTTTTCCCCGCAGTTGGTTGACAGTGGAAACTATTTTCTTGTATTTGTACATACACATAAAATCACTGATATTACCATTTGTATTTTGTGGATGAAATTTTAGAATGTAAGTTGAATAATCAGTATTTAAAGAAAAAAGTACTTTGGCGGCATTTTGTAAGCAGGTGCGTCGATCTGTTTAAATATTGGCTGTAGTGGGGTCAGTGATTCATCATGTCTATGATTCCATGACGGGAGTGATACTTTAAGGAAAAGATTTTAATATCTTAAAGAGGAAATGTGTTTTATCAATCGATATTGGCAGTGTGTAAAAATACGTAACCTAAGTATAAGAATACAATGACTGCTTCCCTGTGAGTTTTTCATGTACAGTCTGCCACAGACCGGACTTAATCTGGATGACGAAATGTTTATGTAAAATTCTCTCTTACTACAAGTACCTCAACATTCAGCTGTGTGAGAGAGGGCTTCATCTTTATGAACATATTATTGTTACTAAACCTGTGTACGAAAGGACGAGAAAATATACTGTATTGTCCTGTAAATTGATAGTTGAGATGCTTGGTGTGTACATTTGTATGTATGTAATCTTGAAGGATCTGACTGCAAAACAAGACAAATGCCACTCTTAAACTGTCCAAGATTATGAGATGATAACCTTTGTGTAACTTTTATGAGAGCTTGTCTGAAAAGGTGACTCCTTGTGACTGTGTCTCGATAGAATGACCTTTATTCTGTTCTATTTATGATAGTGTTTGTTATTTCATTGAATGTGCTCAAAAGTTCTTGAAGATTAACATAAGATAAAGTCCTGACCAGCTATGCATGTTAAATTGATCTTTATGTTAAAAAATTCTCCAGAGACATATGATTTCCCTTGAAGAAAATGGGGCATTTCAACTGGGTCGATAGGAAGACGGACAGAGATCAGAACAATGCATTTCTTGAGGGTTATTTTTTCTGTAAGCCTTTTGAATGGATATCTTTGTTATTTAAGGGATAGACTGGCAATTTTAAATCTACAGAGCTAAATTTTTGTGAAATGGAAAGCTGTGATGATTGTTAAATGCTTTGTCAAATTGTACATTAATTGAGACACCTAACCAATGCTGTAGTTTAAGTTAATTAGTGCAAAATGAACAAAAGATGATTCAACATTAAAATGATGTACACATATGTTATAATGTTAAATTCAGTTCAGATCTGTACGGATGGGGAACATTTTGAAAATCGAGAGCATGGGCTGTTAGGCTGTAATCATCAACAAATTTTTTTTAGGAAAATTGCCTATTTTCAAAGACATTTGAGGCAAACTATCCTGGACTTCATTGCCGATAAAAATACATCCATTTTGAGTTTCAGGATTAGTAACAGCACAAGCACAATAAAAATTGAGGTCCATTGTCCCATTTTGCTATCCACCTTTTGAGACAGGCTCATGACTAGGTTCAGAAATGCCTTGCAAAATGCAGTATGTCCAAAGTAACAGAGCCTTTAGAATCTTGTACATGCTAGTGAAACATGCTTATTTGGAACAGAAAATCCTCAAAACAAGACACTTGGATTGATCTCATTTTGCAGTCAAACCTTTCAGATGATTTCATGTGGATTTGGATTCCTTCTCCTTTCTTTATGCTTTGTTTCTGTTTCTGATTGTTCTTTCTTGTGCAGCTCAGACTGTATGAGTGCTACATTATAGATATTTAATTTGTCACATCACTTTCTCATTGCCCTGTCTATGATGGAAATATTAAATTTTCATTAACTTTTAAATTCTTTGGCATGTAGTTTTGTTTTTTTTTCTTTCCCCCATTTAATCTTTTTTTTTAAAACTTGTTAGTAGCATTTTTTATTTTTTTTTTTAGTTACCATAAAAAAAGAAATTTGTTTGACTTCTGTGAATGCTATGCATTTGCAGGGGAAAAAAAATATGAAGTTTACAATCGATTTGAGATTGGGGATACCACAATGCTCTGTTTACCTGGATCAGAATCTTCCAAACCAAATCTTGAAATTATCAGTCAGTGCAATGATAATTGAATGAAATGGAAAGACATGGGGAAAATTGAAATTCAAGCTTTAATTTGGAAATGCATATAGACTTTTGGGTGTTACCAACTTCTTTTGCTGGTGACAGTTTTGATTTTTTTTTTTTTTTAATGGCTGAGATATTGCATTGTCACACATACAGAACGAATATGATGTGGGAAAATATTGACGTTTTCGCATGAAATGTTGCTATAGACTCATATAAAATATAGCAAATGTTGTAGTTCTACTCTGAATCGTCGATACAAACTGGAACATTTACTCCATATTGATGCAAACAAATCAACTTTGCCTAGATATTTCATATTACTACCCACTCAAAAAAAATCAACCTTTCTTGTAGTTTCAGAGTGGACTGTCCAAGATAGTCTGCCATGACAAAATTGTGAAATATCTCCCTCTGCAAGCATTGATTGAATATATGGCATGAATGCAAGGCTTATATAGTTTTATTGTTTGCTATTTTCCCCCATCTTTTCATCGGTGATGCCTAAGAATGAAACGTGGAGAGTAAGATAGTTGTGTCAAAAAAAAAAAAAAAAAAGAAAGCAAATTCAGTCTGAAGTTCTCAGGTCTTTATTTATATTGCTGGGCTGTAGCTGTTTTGTGGTTTACCATTTTCCGCTGAAAGAAAGATGTCCATATTCTGCCCTGATGGCTGTTCCAATGTTTAAATGCAATGTCCATCATAGCCATTTGTGAGCAATATCATCCATTTGTATTTCACCCATCCTCTTGTGTTAATCTTAGGTGCAGGGATGTCCAAAATGTGCTTTATTAGGAAAAACATTTATACTGATTGCAGCTTTTGTGCTGATTATAAGTTGTTTTTTTTTTGTTTTTGTTTTTTTTTCTTTCTGCACAAATATTTCAGTTTTTCATGCTGATGCATATACATGATGTATAAAAACAGAGGGAGAAATCAGAATGACATCTCTGGAAAATAGGTTTCACTAAGTAGAAAATGGGAATTTGCCTCTCTGTCTCATCTGTTGTGAAGAAATAATGTGTGATTGTTCCATAAATGTCACTGAAATTTGGAACTTCTTGCCTTCAATTTAGCCCCTGAATGGTGATTATCTTTTACCAGCTCTATAATTTCCCTTTTGCCATACACAGGGAATGCTGAACGAGCATAGTAAAGGGGACAAAAAAATTACCTTTGTGCCTATTTAAATGCCCACAGTGAGAACGTCCTGGTCTGAAAAGAAAAAAAAAAAAAGAAACTTGTTTTCTCCTCATAATAATTTTATTAGTTTTTTTTTTTTTTATGCCCGGTCTTTTTGAAGCAAGGAGAAAAGTGCTTGCCTTTTAATTATTATTTTTTTTTTTTACTATGCTTGATTATCACTCTGGCTAAGGGAACTTGAGGTCAAAACAGTCTTAAGTCAAGTGCTAAAATAATGTTATGTTGCCCATACAGGGTGTCGTGGAAGTATCCTCAGCTCTTGTAATTGTATATAGGGTTGCTTCCTCCTATTTGTGACGATAGCCATCTCTCAACATTTTCAATTACATGTATCTGCTCTAATGATTTAAATTTCTTCGTTAATATGATCTTACGTACACCATGGTCCGGGGAAATGTTTTGTAAGATAACTTGTCTTGCATCTTTGATTTGTTTAAAAAATTATTTCTTAATATAGTGGTAAACAAGTTTCAGTACATAAAATATATGGGTAAAAATGTTTAAGTAAATTAAAGCTTCACTCAGTCCATTTTTTTTCATCTTTTTCTGTGTAATGTTCCATTCCCTGCCATATTGCAGGGCTAGCTGTATTCTGCATGTTCCTTCAGTGTCCCAAAGAGGAACAAAAGAAAAATAAAAACAAACAAAAATATGTCCCAAGTCCAGTTTCACTAGATATATACTAGAAAACACCAGTTTTCTTAAAACGTGAATCTGTCCATTATTATTGTTTCGGTTTCATTTCCACTCCTCATTCCCACTAAAACTTTCAGACACTTGCAGGCCGAAATTTCACTGCCTCAGAAGTCCTTTGCTGTTGGTCCATCTTCGTGAACACACACACGAATAAGCTCCCTGCCGTTATTGCACATACAATACTTGCTCTAACTGAAAGCAAACTGTAGCAAGGATTGTCGTTTCACTGGCCCAGGTACTTCCCCTTGAATGACACAACTTTGTTGATCAATTATAGCAGAAAAAAGGGGGAAAAAACAATTTCGAGTTTTTTTATTTGAAATGATAATTGCTAGAAAAATTGACAAACTTGAGAGGAAAAAAAACCCTCTTCACCACATAAGGCTACTTACAGAAATCATGCAATGTACTAAATGTGCATTTTAATCAAAAAGGTCATAAGTGATTTTTTTTTTTTTTTAACCCTAGGCCCACTTTATATATGTAGACAATTTGAAAGTGATTCAGGTTGTGCTGAGAGGTTAGAACTCACTTTTTTTCTTTACTGACTCCAAAAATGGTCCTGTTGCTTTTTCGATTCAACAGCTCTCGTGGCTTTGGACTGGAAATAGTCTCCATTGTTATGGGCTTTGAGATACTCATTAATGTTGACATAAGAGTTTGGATTTCACTTTCTCATAATTGTCTGTGTGTGGATGTTTGGGGTAACAGCTGTTTTCTGATGATAGAGGAGCACCTGTGGTGAACAAGAACAGACTGACTTTTACACATTCAAAATCCACAGGTCATTGCTCATCTTTCACTTTTAATCCTAGTCCCATAACTGGAGGAATACAAATGGAGGAGCTGTAGCACTTTACAATACATGAGATTGGGATTCATGTGATTTTTTTCTGTCTTCTCAGTTTTACATTTCCTAACTTGATACATGCCCAGTTGTGTCAGAAAAGTTAGGCTTAAAATTTTGGGAGCTTTGTATTTGTGTTTCTGTAATTTTGCTGAAGTGTCTCCATCACTGTTGATCTGCCTTTTTTATTGCTCAGATTATTTTACATAGCTAATAATGTTCATCTTGGTTCACCCATCAGCTTCTCAGTTCATCAGAGGAAGTTTAATGATGAAACAGAAAACAGCATGCAGGACTTGTGAAATATTATGTCTCTTATCTGAGAAGACTAGATATCAGGCTTCCCTACCCAAGAAGTTAAGAGATTGTGGAGCCACTAAAATAAAGCAGGTTCTAATCTTGTCGTCCCCATTCCTTAGATAGGACTTGAACCTGCACCTCTTATTGTAAGACAGACACCTAACTCTTTGACCACAGCACCAAGTTGGTCATTGATCTCCTCATTTTGTCAGTATATCCTGTGTTGCAATGGCCTGGATATGGTGCCAGTTACATGTTAGACTTACATCTCAATCTCAGTGGAAACATTTGTCAACTCTCTATTTATGTTATGGTATGCATTTGTGTACAGTTTATGCATGGGTATTTACATTTCATTGGTCTCTGGCCCAGGTAGAGGTAATTTATGTGAATTTTATGATTTGATTGTGTCAAATATTTCATTAACATAAAATTTTTTTAAAAAAATTATGGTAATTAGTTTCATCTTCTTGATATTATAGAACATGAAAAACAGTTTTGCAGACTTTTCTTTGTTTCTTTCATTTTTGTCTTTTTGTTTTAAATGGCATTATTATGTTATTACATGTTTTCTGCAACTGGGTTTTAGACGTACAGGTACAGGCAATAGTAGAGATCATTCTGTTGAAGCTAAAATTGACAGTGTTGTAAAAGAAAAACTGTACATACCAGAGACCTGAGAATAAATAAATTTACTTTATCCGCCAAAAATATTGGGAGTTTTCTTTAGCTTCTGTGTTGAATGAATTTTCATGCCAAATCTTCCTTTGTTTTGTTCATATTGGCTCATTTTGTCAACTGATTTACTGTATCAGTATACATGTACATAAATAACTGATCTCATAAAACACTATCCTGGATGCATAGAGACAACGGAATGATGATTTTATCAACTGGATATGCAACTGTAACAAAATATCCTTTGGAGACCTTCTTGTATTGTGCTGTACATGGTGAAAAGTTTACCGGGCTGGAAACTATCATAATGATATAGGGAGAAGAGGGAATTTTTCACCCAATTTTTAACTGCCAACGGTTCTGGTTCGTCAATGTGTATAATATGCACATGAGACCTAAAAAATACACATGTATCTGCCATTATCCAAGAAAAACTAGAGATCAGACTTCTGTGCCTAAAAAGCCCCAGGACCATTTTCTGTCAGTGTAAAAAAAAAAAAGCGGTTCTCATCTTTCTCATCCCCTGGAAGGACCTGAATCCGGTACACTTTCACACTGTATTGAGAGGCCTAATCCATTAGCTACGGTGCTCCCTGCATCCTACCTCCAGCATAATTTATTGATATCAATAGGGTTAAATCAGCTCAGTCACATTAAATCTGCTCTTTCTTATTATAGACACTGAAGTTTGGTTTACACATGAAAATAAATGACCACAAAGGCAGTTGTTAAGTTCTTTTCTTTATTATTAAGCTGAAACCATTCATAATTGTAGTGCATAATATGAAAGGCTGATATAATAGTTAAGTCCCTTTACACAAGCATAATTTGTTACAGACCAGAGTTCCCTGTGTGTATCATGTATTACATAACGTATCATAAAAAGCTTATACAAAACTAATATAGGAACAAAATATGAGAAACAGAGACACAAAATTAGAGACTTAAAAACCCATAAACTATTTTGAGACTTAAAACTTCTGTCAGCAATGAGATCATTTCTTGAAAATTTTCTTCACCTAAATAAACATGCTCAATTTTCTCCAATTTTTGTTCACATTTCTGGATGTGTGAGATTGTGACTAAATCTGTTTAATGTCATGATGCATAGACCTATACTGGCAGCAATATCTGTCATATGCATGAAGATGTGTCAAATTCTGTAATGCAAACTCTTCCCATATTCATAATTCCAATCTCAGAAACACATAACCTTATGTGAATCTAGCCATGTTCACATATTTCCTTCAATTTGGATCTAACTGATTTTATTCTATCAATGGTTTGTGCAGATTTTTTCTCTGTCTTCAGATCTTTAAAACTATTAAATTTTATATACATGTATACTAATTACAATGACAAGTAGTGTTTGGTCGCATAACCTCCAAATGTTACAGTATTTGAAGTTAGAATTGCCTGTCTATAGAAACATAAAAACCACTTTTAAATTTTAAAAAAGTTGAGCCTGTGTAAATTCTTTACCTGGATTATCGAAAAGTTCACTGGGATGATGGGACCCCAGATTCAAGTGAAAAAAAAAGTTCATGGCCCAATGATTTGCTTTTGACTTGAAATTAGAAAAGTACATGTATATATGTATCTAACACAGAAAGCTACTGATGACTTTGCAAGACGAATGGGCACCAAATACCTACCAAAAACTTGAAGACAACTTAGCGAGACAAAAGACCAAATATTTTCAACCTTGTGAGTATATTCTTTACTCCATACATAATAAGACATGGTTAATTAAAAGATATAATTATGAAGTTATGAATGTTAAGAAGGTATCGTACAGCTAAAAGTTGTGAAATTGCACAGTGAAAGATATTTGACCAACCAAAGCTCATGTAAATGGGGAAGTACAAAAAGAAGCATTTGCCAACTACTGACTGAATGTGTGCTGACTAATGTGACAGTAACAAATAACATCTATTACATCAGGTCTTCAGCAGAGAACTATGGTTGTGACAATCTTGCTATATGTTACTGTTATTTTCTTTGTATCTTTCAACCTCCAATGGGGTGGTTATCTCTGTAGCTACATTAGGACCACCCAGTGATAAAGCCTGAAAAAAGTTTGCCAGATTTTCACTATGGTCAATATATAAAAGAATGGTTCTGCCACAATGACCACATGTGGAACAATTCTAATGAAGTTCTTTTCAAAGAAAAATTTCAAAAAAGTACATTATTCTTTATCTCGGACCTCTACAACTCAACATGTGCACTACATGATTTCCACATTTTCTAGTCATACTTCTTTTCAGTTTATGTCAAAGCAAACAAGTGTATATAAATAAATACCCAACAGTTGTCACTGATATGAATTCAACAATCAGATATGACAAGGTCTTATTTGTAAAGTTAAATTAGGCTTACATTTTTTATCTAATTCTCTTCCACATTCATGTAGTCAACTGCCTGTTCAAAAGATAGGGCTAGATGTAGCCAAAGATTTGGCCATAGGTTACAATTATCAAGAAAAAATAATTTGAAAAAAAAGGTAACAGCAGTGCTGTTGAGAGACTTGCGCACTACTGCAATCAGACTGATCGATTGATTGATAAAATGCCATGAGGAAGATCTAGACCCAACATGCACTATATTGCGCATAAGTACACATCACAAAGCTGTGACCACAGAATTACTGCATGTCACAAAAACAGACCATACATAAGACAAAAAATTCAACAGATGTTTAGATTCAATTTAAAAAGAAAAAAAAAA
Organism: Peronia verruculata; assembly: GCA_038406235.1. Classification (NCBI taxonomy): domain Eukaryota; kingdom Metazoa; phylum Mollusca; class Gastropoda; order Systellommatophora; family Onchidiidae; genus Peronia; species Peronia verruculata. The sequence goes on from JBCAUA010089377.1 coordinate 20,295, forward strand.
AAGAATGAATTTAAAAAAAAAAAAGGGTAGATAGATTTTCTATTTAATATATATGCAAATACTCTCCATTTTTAAATTTGTGCCACCAAAATACTGCTCGTCTTTCATCTGGCATTTTTTCATCAATTGATCTAGAGCACTTTGGAAGAAAATTAAAATTACGCCAACAAACATTGCATCTACTTGACTAAACTTTCTCAAATAAGTGAAATAAAAAACAACAAATTTGTGCACAAGAATTTTGAATCTTCAAGAAAAGAACTGCATCATGCACTTTCTCTATGATGCAGCACAGGAGATCAGTTGTGTAGACAAGTTAACTCACTATCATTTCTCTCTGAAATTTCTGCAACATGTGACATGAGCCTGTTCACTTCTAGACAAAGTAGACTGGTGAAAAATATTGCTCTTCTACTTTTTGCTTTTTTTTTATCAGAGAATCATTCAAAGACAACATCACACACCGGTCAAAGAATTTACTGATCCAATATTTTGATGGGCAATCAACTACACTAACATCGTCAGTGCCATTAAGTGAAAAACAACAGTGTCAATAGTTCTGAAGTCAGTTCTCCAAATGATGTCACAACAAACTGTTACAATCCAACTACATGGAAATAACAAGAACTAAAATGAATAAGAATGAATTAGTGCAAATTAAGTCTTTCAAAATGCCACTAAGTAAGCAACATAACAAGTAATAGTTGGGCTAGTTCCCATATATTTCACCAGTATATCTAAACACAGAGTTAAGGCAGACAAAGTAAAAAAAAAGTAAAAGTACCATCCCTTGACTCCCAAGAGGGGAAATTGGCTTGGCCACTTCAAACTGCATCACCACAGTGCAGCGCCACTGTACTTCCCCTGATATACATCAGGTACCCGTTTTACAGATGGGTGGGCTGAGGAAAATTGTGTGAAAAGCATCTTTCCTAAGGATACAACATGCAACCATTGCGATTTGAATCACCAACCTCTGCTTCCAACGGTGGCGGCACAAATCACTGAGCTAACATGCCACACAAAGTGGTCAAAGTATTTTATAATTCAAATGTCTTCAGCATTCTGGTATGAAAACAGCTGAGTATTTTAACTACACCTGTGCACAGCAATAAGAGCAACATGTATCAACAAGCTAAAGTACAGGGAACTAAATTCAATGGCTGGACATGTAAGGAAGAAAGATGATTATTTGACAAAAATTTCTGAAATGATTATGACATGAATGCAAGAATGAAATTATTGTTAAACAAGTACATGTAGATAAAAGCAAAATAAATGCTAGTATGAAAGCCACAAAAAAATGACCAAGGAAGACAGAATTTAATCCATTACAAACTGAATACGCTGTTGGTTTGTGTCCTCAGTAAAGAACAAAAAATCAAAATAACTGCAAATTAAGGCAAAAGAAATGCTGTCACTCATGTAGAATTTACTGTCTTTCCACTGCATTTTGCAGACTCAAATTTGTTATCTGAGACACTGAATTGTAAAAGGACAGCTAAAAAAATGAAAGTAAACAATTTAAGAAAACACACATACATATCTAATTTATATGTTCTCAGAGTATTTTCAACACCCAACAGCACAGAGCCAGGGCTGAGATTACCAAAAAAAGAAATATCATCACTGGTACAAATATCAAACCAGAGGATCGATGCCACAAACAAAGAAACATAAGAATTTATATACAGACTAACATTTAAAAAAAAACAAAAAACTGGTTGATTGAAAAAATACACTTACAAGTTCACAGTGAAAAAAAAACCCCACTAAGCTGAAGTGACACGAAGACCCTGTTTTATCCATTAAATTAACTAGACCAAAATTAGTTTTGATTTGAATCCACCATGGACATGATGACTGCCGCCTTCCAAACACCCTGATGTACAAAATAGTGTATGTTTTCCACAGACATATTACATAACCTGACAGATGGTAAGTCTGCCACCTGTAAGTTTGTTCTGTGTCTTTCCTTTATCACTGCAGTTGTTTGAAGCCTCAGTTACTTGTTGCAGATATGAATCAACTACATTTCAATCTGTGTATGAAATCACAAGGAAACTGTGTACATTCATTATGTACTTTGGATGTCATTTTACTCAAAAAAGATACTTCTGAAACAAAGCAGCTGGTCTCATAATACATGTCATATACAACTGAAGTAATAAAATACAATAAATATAAGCCATTACATTAATTCTGCAGATAAGGTAACAAAATAAGTTTGTTTAGTATCATTAACCTTTTCACAGCTGATACATTGTATGTTTAAAGAAACAGAGTGATGTTAGGTACAAAAATAAAGACTGCTGGTTTGGATCACCAACATAACCAGGGCATATATTATGTATACACAACAGTTACTTTGCTGTACTCCTTGACAAAATTATCACTTCTCTTGCAAAGTCAATGAGGTGTCTCCGAGACCAGACAATGTGAAAAAAAAAAAAAAAAAACTCTGTCCTAAACAGTTTGACAAATATACGACAACAAAGCATGAAGTGATGATGATAATAATTATAACAATAGAGAGCATTTATTGTGGTGCTTATCTCCCCCCACAGTACAGGCTCTAAGTACTTAACAATCTGTTACTACCCCAACAATTTCAAAGTAGACAGTCACATACAGCTTCCTGGAGTGCAAACAAAGCATCTCCCTGTGCGCACTCAAATCCTTTTCAATCTAACAATACCATTCCCTGTCTACTGCTGAGCATCCATTTCAACCGGGGTCAAGTCATAAAATGTGTCTAGATTGTTTTTCCCAAGGAGAAAATGTCCGGCCCTGTTTGAAGTCAAAATCAAAACTTTTGATCCTGAATCTGATCGCCCGCCATTAGGCTGCCATTTACACAGATATGATCTCACAAGATCTTGAACAATCTTTTCTGAATGAGTGAATGACCAGGTTGATGTTTCTAGCAGTTTTTTTTAAGAGTAATTTCTGACAGCAAATAGGACAGATGTGTGCAGAGCCTGAGTCTCTAGGACAGAATACAAACGAAGCAAAGGTTCCAGATATGAAAGAAAAAGGACAACAGACTTGGAGAGATGCTGCATGCAAGGAGTTAATTTTGTTCAGGCTAAGCCAATAAATGCTCACACAGTAAATGCAGGAATAACAGACTATCTCATGGATCTTGACATTTGTTCGCATTTGAAATTTAAAAAAAAAAAAAAAACAGCAAAAGAATTGGGATATCATACAAGAATATTACTTCGTTCAAGCAAAGCCACTGACCACTGGGACAGAGAATAAAGCAATGCTTGCTACACCATCAGATACATCTTGATGTTTCAGCGCCTGAAGAAATTTCTAAAAATTTTAAAATGTGTTTTACTAATTTTCAGAGAAAACTTCATCTTGACCCAACTTTTAAGAAAAAAAAAGGGGGGAAAAAAATGCTCAACTTCTGAAAATGAAATGGTGTGACTTTAGATACATGTTCGACTATTTGACATGATTAGTATCCAGTAAGATTGAACAGTATTTGCGCAGTTATATTACTTGTGAAGTAAGAAAAGCTATGCCCTGATACAACAGAGTTGTTCCTGTCTCTATGTCTGTCTGTCTGTCTATACAAGAGAAACTGTGAGTGCTTCAACATGTAAATTCATTACTGTCCTTCCATCCACTGGCTCATCAGAGGTGCTGGTCTTAATAGAACCAGATACTGACACGTGTGTGTACAAATAACAACCCAAACATATGCACAACCGCCCAGAGTTTTCTCCTACACTTAAAAAGGATCACAACAAATTTCATAATAATTGTTTTGAACAACAGTAAGACAGCCACTTCTATTTCTTTGTGAAAAATCTTCAACTTTTCTCTGGTTGTACAATACTGTACAAAACAAAAAAGATATACAAAAATATATCAACAACAGTGATATGCAAGGTATATTTTCAATCTGTCTCGTAACCAGACAAAATGGATCAGTTGCCGGGGGGGGGGGGGGGGGGGGGTCT
>JBCAUA010089378.1:0-10548 GCA_038406235.1 Peronia verruculata
AGTGAGTGAGTGAGTGAGTGAGTGAGTGAGTGAGTGAGTGAGTGAGTGAGTGAGTGAGTGAGTGAATGAGTGAGTGACTGAGTGAGTGAGTGGGTGAGTGAGTGGGTCAATGGGTGGGCGAATACGTGAGTTCGAGAGAGAGTGAGTGAGTGAGTGAATTAGAAATGAGTGGGTGGGTGGCTGCGTGGGTGAATGAGTGAGTTAGAGAGTGAGTGTTTGAGTGAGAGTGAGTGAGTGAGTGAGTAAATGAATGAATGAGTGAGTGAGTATGTGAGTGAGTGAGTGAGTGAGTGAGTGAGTGAGTGAGTGAGTGAGTGAGTGAGAAGAGACTGGGTGGGTGGCTGAGTGGGTGAATGAGTGTGTTAAAGAGTGAGTGATTGAGTGAGAGTTAGAGAGTGAGCGAGCGAGTGAGTGAGTGAGTGAGTGAGTAAATGAATGAGTGAGTGAGTGAGTGAGTGAGTGAGTGAGTGAGTGAGTGAGTGAGTGAAAGGTGAATGAAAGGTGAGTGAGTGAGATAATGAAACCATGAAATAATAAATGTGAACCAGCGATTGAGTGACTCAATCAGTTATTTAGTCAAATAAAGCGGTCTTGGATACTAAAGGAACATAAAAGTAAAAGCCAGGATAAATTTCGTAGAGTTAGTATACTTCATTTAAGAACAAGAACAAAAACAACAGCATTTACAACAACAACTACAACAGTTACTGCGACAGCAGCAGCAGCAGCAACAACAACAAAAGGTTTCTGTGTTAAACTTCAAAATTTCCAGACAATACAAGATCAGCCGCTCTTGATAAATTTCATTACTTAAAAGTGAACATAGTAAAACACTTTCACTGTTAGTCGGTGTAGCTTTAATCTAATTTATCCCACGACGACAGCCAGGTGCATTGGTGACATTAGAATTTAGATCTTCAGATATTAGTGGAGGAGATAAAAATCAAACTATGGATACATCTCTTGACCCTGGCCACCTGAATACTGGTGATCTGCCCTTGCATTTATACATGATGACACCATACAGTGTATGCAAGACGGTCATCTATTGAATGACAATGGTGTCAGCACATCGGAATGGACATATCCACAGCTTACTTTTGTATGCATTTTGAAAAGACAGAGCGTTTATAAGAGAATCCAGCATCGATTTTTTTGTTTTGTTTTCTTTTAGCAAAAAGCTCATTTTCAAGACCCGCTACGTCTCTACTCCTGTAGCTTAATTTTGTTCGATGATGACTTGGACTATTACTTCGCTATCTAGGGCAATCAGAATTGATTACAACGCACTCAGAATTACTTCTGAATTTTTTTATACCTCAGTGGGCAATATGCAAAGTGATGGAAAAGGTGGATCTCGATAAGGAGTCTCAGTAAGAAAATATCCTAAGAGTTTACAACAGCTGTGAATCACTTTTTAGGATTTTGTTCCCTTCTCTGGGCAATGGAAACAAACACACATACACACACACGCACCCACACCACACACACACATCTCCACGCAGATAAACACAAAGAAAAAACTCACTCAACGAGAAAGAGAGGAACAGAAGTGGAGGAAAGGAGGAGGGAAAGAGGGGAAAGCATGGGTTCTCTGGTGCCAAGGCAATCAAATACGTCCGGAAAATGGCTGTAGACATATAGGCATGTTGAAATCTCTCTGAGGAAAAGGAATCATACCGCTCTCAAACATTTATTCATTTATTAATAAATGTCTGCAGTTCATAACAAAATTACTACAACTAAGCCATTGGTAAATAGAAAGATAATCTCATTTCATTTTTCCTCATAAGAAATATCAGGTTTCCTATTTAGCAAAATAGATACGTTTCTAGTGGCTTAATGATGCACCAGTCTCAAACAAATGTATTCATTTGTCAGTAAATGTCTGGAACTCGTTAACAAAATTACTACAATTAAATCTTTGGCAAACAGAAAGATAGTCTAATTTCATTTTTCCTCATAAGAAAAACCGAATTTCGTACTTGGTGATGTAGATACGTTTCAGGTGGCTTAATGATGCATAATTTATCAAGGACACAGTTCAAAGCTTATAACGCAAGGACAAAACCGTGGGCTTTCACACTGAACTTTTTTTCGGCATGTATCAGCAAGTCAAAACGAAAAGATGAAAATATGCATGTTACGTTTCCTTCCTGTTTTTCTTCTTCTTCGATTTTTGTTTTTTTTTATTCGCTTTTCTTTTGATGAAATGCATGTACGTAATCACATCATACATAACACGATGTTTTTCCATTTGAAATTTTATCTACGTTAATCTTTCAGCCCTTTGTCCACGTAGATGAAGGGAAATAAGACCGTTTGGAAGGCACGGCTATTTCTTATATATTTCTATGTACCGAAGCTCTAAACTAATCCGTTATACAAACAGAAAATGTAGATTTTAAATGTGTGGAGTTCCTGAAATGGTAGCGTCTGGCGAGACCTAAAAATTATGATGACATTATTGTACCGAAGACTTGAGACTAGGTAATTATTGTAGTATCTGGATACAACAGAATGGAAACTCTAACATCCTAAAGCGTTATGAAAGATAGCAACTGTTGACTGCTCTTCTAATTATCATGAACATCACAACAGATGACTGGAATTTCAGGGGTTGCAACTCTAATTTTGGACTCACTTATTATGGCTGTTCAAACCATCCTCAGGTTGCGCCCCCCCTCCCCCCCCCTTTTCCTGTGTGAACGGTCTTGACAACATTGTTGTACATGTATAATATTTTACAATTGGATAGAAATACACGCCCTCGTCGTATGATCCATTTAGTTCTCAAACATCAAAACTAACAAATGAATAGCCTTAATGTTATACATGTACTAAATGATTCTCTTTGTCTTCCATATTCTTTATTTCATTATTATTACTATCATTTTAGTTTGTTTGTATCTAGTTGAAAACAAGCAATTTCTTTCTTTCTATCTATCTTTCTTTCTTTTGCCAGTTTGTTTTGATGTACAGTGTACTTGTTCTCATGCAAACTACTCTTTTATCTATTTATCGATGTTATTTTTACTGCGTATTCCACTTCTTCTAGTCTTCATATAACTGAAATGTTGACACAGAATTTGACTTGTTTGTTTTCCATTTTTGTTTGCTTTGTTTAAAGTTTGTATGCATAGACGAAACTGTACGCAGTTTGGTCCAGTCCCTCTTTTCTTGTAATCGGCTAGATATTATTTGAAGTAGGTTAAATCATTTGCTTGTCAAAATCAACAATCTGTGTTCACAGAATCCACTGAATGCAGTCCAGTTTTCCCTTCTGCGCCTGTTTGTTCGTGATAGTAATCCATATACAATGAAGAGGCAGGGCGGGAAATAGTTATATTTGAGCAAAATTGGTAGTCACTAAAAGCTGTGCAAATAAATACATGTCATGTATAAATGATCACGGACGAGAAAGACCAAAAAGTGAGTGAGTGAGAGAGGGAGAGAGAGAGAGAGAGAGAGAGAGAGAGAGAGAGAATGGCGGAGAGTAAGTGAGTGAGTGGGTGAGTGAGTGAATGGTTGAATGAGTTAGTGAGTGAATGAGTGAGTGAGTGAGTGAGTGAGCGAGTGAGTGAGTGAGTAAATGAGTGAGTGAGTGAGTGAGTGAGTGAATGAGTGAGTGAGTGAGTGAGTAAGTGAGTGTGTGAGTGAGTGAGTGTGTAAGTGAGTGAGTGAGTGAGTGAATGAGTTGGTGTGTGAGTAGGCGAGTGAACTAAAAAGAGAGAAAGAGAGAGAGAGAGAGAGGAGAGGAATTAGGTAAAACAGAGTGATAGCTAGAGAAAGATGCTGGTGGGAGGAATTACAAGTGTTCTTTTGTTTCAGAACAGTACTGAGACTGATTCTCATAGTAAATAATAATATGACAGATTGTAAACTGCATTTCTCGTTAAAAGATCTCTTGAGTAGGTAATTATTAATCACGTTGTTCATCTGCTGTTTCAGTCAATAAGTAAAGGGATTAAAGAGGCGTAACTGAAGATTGTAAAATAATTTTAGTTCTTTAAAGTTATCGTTGCTGATAGTGGAAGCCAAGTTGTTACCACACAGACATTTTCATTGCACTTTTGTAATTTGTTCAGACATTATCCTTATTCTCATTTTCTAATCTAGATCGAGTTTTAATGGATTGATTTCAGAGGAATGTTTGGGTAAAATGAATATTCTTGCTATGAAATGAGAGCTACGTTGTTGTCAGCTATGAGGGCACTTATACTTTTTTTTTTATAGAAAAAATAAAGGGATATTACATGTGCAGTAGTTTCTTTTGATAAAGAGAGGAAGGCAATAAAATTAGGGTACAATTTTGATGTAAACTTAAAAGGATTCCAAACATGTGCTAACATTCAGATGATTATTGTAATGTGTGTGTGTGTGTGTGTGTGTTTAGAGTAGAACCTGAAGTAACACGACTGCAGATAATTTCATTTTAAAGGGTTTGTTTCTTTCTCAATATCTGATGTTCGTGAGCGCCATTACTGTTTCAATGTGCATTCCACGGATTCAACGTGGATTGTTACAATAGGACAAGACATGCTGCCTTTGATCTGCCTCTCTTTTGTTTATGGGTGTTTTACAGATGGGTGGGCTGAGGAAAATTGTGTGTTAAGTATCTTTCCTAAGGATACAACATGCTACCGTTGCGAATCAAACCACCGACCTCTGCTTCCGAAGGCCGCAGCACAAACCACTGAGCTAACACACCACAAAAATTACGTTACGGTTTTGAAAAGCTTTTCAGCCTCCTGACTTGGTGGTTATCTCAGCTCAAGAATGATCGGGTCAAGTACACTACACTACGATTGCTTGACCACTATTATTTCATCTGCTTTGTTCACTGGGTGGGTCATAAGGTGGGGAGGGGGTGGGTAGGGGGCAATGAGATCAGCCAAGTGACTTGAGGAGTCGGGAAGAAAGAGGGATGCTCATCCATTATTCATAACATGGTAAACAAAGTTGGCTGAGATGGTGGGTTCACGTGGATAAAGAAAGGACTCACACGTGTAGTTCCTAGCATTAGTTACATAGACAGGGGTTTTGCCGTTCACTGACCACTTGGTTCAATTAGCCAAACAGTGATGGATATCGACAAGTGCAACTGCTTTTGTACACATTTTGCGATGTTAATATTATGATATGTTTCAATTGTTGTATGACGTGGATTAAGCAAGATTTATTCCCATCGCATATTTTATCATGTTGATAACTTTCCTATTCCCCACATCACCATAGTGATTATTGCCTTTCACTTTTATCCCAGTCCCATGTCAATGCACGCAAACGATCAGCACAAAAAAGGGACTGGTACACTAAGACTCCAGGGGAAGGGGAACAGTGGGTGAGGTAATATGATACCTTTGATCTTTCAGTGCACATTGGCGTAGGCTCGGTTCTCGGCACTGTGTTGGGGACAGCGATGGGGGAGAGTCGGAGTCAGGCCGGAGAAGTGCCGTGTTTGTTAGATCTTCACATCAGATTTTCTCTGTAAAACTTTTCTTGACTATTACTAGTGTTAGTTAGTACTAGTGCATGAACATACTATGACTTCCTATGATTTAATGTATCATGTTAATATTCTATTGTCGTCATCACTATGATTTTTTCTGAATCCGCAAAGTAAATGAATTTCATGAAGGGAGACTATCCATGAAAAAAAAATGTCTCCTATAATCAGGCAATTGGCTAGCAATGTTTTATTCCTTAATTCATTATATATTGGGTATGACAAGATCCGCTTATAACAGGATTTTTTTTGGGTCCCAGCAATCTTGTTTTATCAGGTTTCCACTGTATGTTTTAAGTGACTGTATTTGGCTCATGATGAAATCAACCATCTGCCAAGACATCAGATTTACAGAAGAGCAATTTAAAAGAAAAAAATATCTATTTCAACGCTAAATATGTGTACGATGAACCATTCCGGCCCCATGACGACAGTCAATTTCAGGGATACTGGATATCTTTGGTTGCATATTATCTGAGTGACTTCCTTTGCTATCTTCAAACTCCTTTTTTTTTTAAATTTTGAAGCGTCAGTTGTGCCTGAGAGGTTGTTTCAGGTGAGAAATTTGTGCGTACTTTCGGATTCGTGCTCAAGTCAAAATGCCGAATAAAAGGAAAACATCATCAGAAGTGTTAGATGAGATTCTGAATGATCATATAGTGCTGACGGAGATATTTTTAATGAATCTGATGATGGCGAAGGTAGCGCAGTCAGATCTAGATCTAGTTGGGCCAGATCTCATTTGTCATCCAAAGTTGTAGATCTAGATCTAGAGACAAACAGAAACACATAAAAATACATTTAGGATTTTGTTGGGTTTCTTTTTCATGCATAAATGTATGTATCAACTAATGATGAGCTCAGTTCTCTGTTGGCCTTTCTCCATTTTTACATTTTGTTTTCATACATAGGGGACAGGTCAAAATGATTTTCAAACATACCTGTGTGGGCAAGTGATGTCTGAAATGACTGCAGTATATGATAGATTTACTATCCCTCTGCCACATGACATATGACACATGACATAACAAGTGCAATAACTAGCATTGTAAATGAGTCACTCATCTCAGGTACAGTACCCAATCTTTTTAAACAGGCAATTGTCACTCCAATGCTGAAGGCTAGTTTACCCATTGAAGACCTTAAGAGTTACAGACATTGAGATCTTATGTTTACATCCCTGGTTGACACTCCTCTCAGATTTCACCCCATGATAATAACTGGCAGCTTGGCACATGTGGCTCAAGTTATGAGCTGTTGCTTGTATAGAATTTTACCATATTAATTCCTTCAGGAACACTGTCTGGCGATCAAAGGTGTTGCTATGACAAAATATCTCGGAGTTCATCAAAATCAGTTGTATGTCAGTTTTCCACCAAAGCAAGTATTGCTATTATACAAAACCTGAATTCATACTCTTTCATATGGTGAAACAAGTTTTGAGCTGGCCTGGATGTAGTCAGAGATATTATAAATTGAAGAGGTAGGGGGTGAAACCTCAGCACTGGCTAGAGCAAGGAGAAAAACTGGCCAAAAAAAAAAAAAGGTTATATAGCATAGAACATGAATCTGATATCACCTCTCACAACCTCCTGATTTACTTCTAAAGTTAATTATAATCTGTCCATAAATGCAACAGTTTCATATTCAGAGATGAACATTTGTTTCACTTTCTGCAATATAAAAACATTGACGTCAAATCATATTCAACTGCTGATGCTCTGAGTCCAGCGACTGAATGACTCCTTCTGACTGACCTTGAGACAGATGCATTGGTCATCTCTCTTTCAGCCACCAGGACTACAGTGATGGGCAATGCCTGCCATATATTCTCTTTTGAATCCAAATTATAGAAGACTTGGAAGTTAGGAAATAGAACATGATAAAAGCAAACTGAGCTTTTGTCAGAAAGAGATGAAGAAACATTTTATAACTTACTGCTAACTCAAAATTGGGGACTTCTCTAGCTCAGAAAAGTGATCATTTCAGTTGATTAGGTGTAATCATACATTTCCAGGCTTTTCTTTTAGATCATCCATGAATCGCTAGACACATGCCAGCATGAGCTAGATCTAGTAATATACTCTGTTGTCTCCTATTTACTGTGAAAGTGACGTAAAGTGAAACCCCTTAATTACGACTTGACAAAATGTAGGCAAAATCAGGTTGCATAAGAGGGGGGTCGTATTTCAGGGTTTTAGGTTCTGACATATTATGTCCCTTGAGTAAACTCCCTAATACAACACAATAGAGCAAAACTCTTCTAACAAAAATTAATATCATCTTTTTAGTTACTGTAGGTCCTACTTCAAATTGTGTCCGTCAATTCTAAAAAAGACAAACAATGAAAAAATGACAACAAAAAGTAATGTCTCAAACAATTTCTGTTTACTATACATAAAGTAAGCAGACATGATCAGTTGGTTAACATGATGACGCATTTGATAGATATTTTCTTTTGTACACAGCAATACCCTATTTACATGTTTATATGTTTACTTTTGTTGCCCTGAAGAAGGACCAAGTTGGTCTGAAAATTTGGCTATCCTCAATTCAACACCAAGAAGAAGAAATTTATAAGTGTTATTTGCTTTTTTCAAAATTGTTTTGTTAGTTGCCGGTTGGACAGTCTTTTTGTATTTTATAAAATGATGACGCATGTTATAATGTAGTTATGGGCAGACAGTTGTCTTCTGTCCAATGACGTACGCGTAAAGATATGTATTCCTAAGCTAAGTAGGTCGTCGGCATCCGACCACACTTTTGAGTGGAAGATCCCAGAATGAATCTTGATCTAGATTTACATCGTTTAGATCGTGGCCGGCAACATACGGAGAGGAACGACACGAGCGATCGTGGACCAAGCGATGATCACTAATCAAATCATCAATGACGGGCGCATGTGAATGACCTTTTATCATGAGGGCGGGATGGGCAGGGTGAAACACATAACACTGCATGTCCGGATTAGGCTACATCATGTAATGTTGGCATGCAGAGGCCTTAGCAACGGCGACAGGCAGGACCACTGCCCACAGTAACAGACGGGAGAACGCAGTTTTTTGTTGTTTTTTTTTTTGACGGACTATGAATGAAACTATACTCCGGCGGCATTCTGAATGACGTCAATATGCGGAAAAACTAGTATAAAATATCCCAATTCGTCCGAATGTGAGATTTTTTAGACAGCGTGTTCTCTGCACTGGCGAGGGCTTGCGGCTATGCAATATCTTCAGCTTACTGCTAGTAGTACTATATTAGTACTACGAGTGCAGGAAAACCCTCCTCTTGAGCTTTCGGTTTCGCGGGGCTGATGCTTGTGCATGATAGACTGCCTAGCAAAGGTTGTAATAAGGGCGGGGGACGTTGTTTAAAAACAGTGCAAAACCAGAGGTCGTAAGTTGCATTTGAGGGGAAGTCGCTATTCCGGGGTAGTTTACATAGAGCTATATATCTGTCACTGAGAAAAAAGTCAAAACAGAGGGGAGGTCGTTCTTGAGGGGCTCGTTATCGAGGGGTTCCACTGTATTTCAATGGAAAGCTTAAATTGATTCCTAACTGATTTCTTTCTTATCTTCATCAGTTTGCTCCAAGTCTTCCAAGGACCCGCTCAGGGAAGATCATGCGACGAATTCTGCGCAACGTAGCAGCAGAAAAGTTTGATGAACTTGGCGATATCACCACACTGAGTGAACCAGAGGTTGTGGACTATATCATCAAGAAGCATAATGAGCTCAAGGCAGAGAGCATGAAAGAAGAAAAAGAAGAAAAGTGAAGCAACATGTGCAGATAGGTTGATATGTGTGTGTTTAAAATTGTAGGTAGAAGGCAGTGCAAGATAAGTCAGAATAAATCTGAACTAGAAAATTGGGTTCTGTTATCACAAACTACAGAATGCCCCCGTGCAGAAAGAACAGCAATGTCCAGGCACAGGTTCCATGCCTTTGGTTCTCAATCTTATATGAGAGTTAGATAAGAACTCTCTGTTCTGTGGGATATTTTGAGTAACCTGAGCACGGGTGTTGAACTTCTGACTTTTGACAGAAATCAGACACTTATTCTCACAAACTTTTCTGTTTCGGGCTGATGTGCTAGTGTATCACATATGTTATTTGTGAAATTTTACTTTTTTTTTAAGTGATTGCTTGATAATAGTTACTGATTCAAAGTCAGTATGTCAATCTTGTGACCGAAAAAAAAAAACTCCAAAAATCCAAGAAATACAGTCTTGGTCTGAGAGGAAAAGTGTATTTAGGACTGAGGCACCATGGGAATTGTTTTAAACCGCAGTCTAGATATCGACAGAGCAGCCACATTCCTTTTAAAAAACTGATGATGATGGCACTGCCACCCCGCCCCCTTAAATTTGAGCAGAGCTTTTTCTTTTCATCTTGCCATTGCCAGCCCAGGTTTTAGTGGAAACTTGTAAAGTTCTGAACATCTGCTGAAAGACTTAGTATTTGTGTCTCAATATTGTGTAGCTGGACAATGCCAATTGATTCAATGAAAATATTACTTTTTCTTGGAGATAGCTTGACATCCCTGCATGAGATGAAATTACATTCCATGACTAGAATACTTTTTTGTAAAATGTTTTACAAATGGCTTAGCTGAAAGAAAAGGAAAATGATGGACCTTTCAAGATTGTTACATAAAAAATGTGTGCGTCATGCATGTTTCAGGAATAGAATGACATTGTGGCATCTTAAGATTTTAGGCACCGTGATGTTCAGGGATTATCATACTCTTAACTTTATGACACATATTTGTCTCAAGTTTTGCAAAGTGACGAAAGAGCAGTAATAGTGAAATGTAGTCATTATTTTGCAAAAATTGGGATGAATGATTTACTTTTCAAGACATTTGGTACACACGGCTTCAGCTTTTCATGTTAGGGAATTCTGGACAGTCTGGAAAATGGTCATCTGCCAACCAAATCAGTTTTTCTTTTTATATTTGTGCTGGTCTGTGCTAACCAACATCCATGTTCCAGACATACACTTGTACAGGTTCATTTTTTTTTTTTTTATTTTGTCGTT
>JBCAUA010089389.1:0-10547 GCA_038406235.1 Peronia verruculata
GTATATATTTTCCAACATTAAATATAAAGCAGAAGTACAGACTAAACAATAACACATCAATATGCACAGCTGAACTAGTGGCCATCAAAACTGCCATAACAACATTCGAACAGACTACATATAAGGACCTTACAATATTCACCGACTCGCTCGCTAGTATACAAAGTATCAATAGTATTAAGAAGAACGAGCGAGCGGATATAATAAATGAAATAATAGAGAAGTACATAACACTCAATAAACATGATAGGACATTTAGCCTAATTTGGGTCCCAGCACACATTGGAATCTTAGGCAACGAAGTGGCAGATAAATTGGCCAAACATGGAACCACACACACACAACCTGACATAGACGTGGGGTTAGGTTTAGGTGAAATAAAAAGTTTAATTAGGAAAAGAATTGATGAGATTTGGCAGGGGAGGTGGGAGGGGAACGAGAAAAATTCAAGGATTAGACGTTTCTACCCGTCGGTGTCGCGCAAAACCCGCATCAAACTTAATCTAAAAATTCCCCATAATATTAAAATAATACGATGCAGACTGGGGGCACCCGCAGTGACGAGTGAAAACAACCAGTGTGAAACATGTGAAGTACGCAACAGTGCGGAACACAGGGTCCTGGAGTGCCCCCAGTATGCTGATGATAGAAATGTGTTGCGGGGAGAGTTCGCACGTTGCGGCATCCCCGCAACATTTGAAAATATAGTAGGAGAGGGGCTGTGCCTGCAGCTCAGAAGAGCCAGGGCAGCATTCCTCAATAAAATTGAGGTTTAACGACACATCAGCACGATTAGGGCTCTACTATGTCAAATACGGTAAGATACGTTTACACGCCAAGATGGAGAGAGGAAAGAAAGCGGGACAGAAGGCAGGAGCATGGAGAGAGAAAGTCAAGAGATTTCTCCCCTAGAATGTCAAGGATGGCACTCCATGGGAGACACCCCACCGATGGCGGGCTTAGACCACCTGCAGAGAGCCTAATTATAAACCCCGGGTCTCCGCGTTGAGAGCCAAACATAGAAAAACATAGGAAGAGAAAAAAAAAAAAAAAAAGCAGGAAGGAGATAGAAGAGAAAAAAGAGTGGAGGAAGAATATGCTAAGATCACAGAGAGTAACTTGGACATCGAGAGGAAGTTTTCAACAGATCAGAAAGATACGGACATCAGTCTGAGCCACAAAATCAGTGTATTAATATTAACACAAGATGGCAAAACAGAGACTAAGGATATCTTGGCAAGATGGCATCAGTATGTAAAACCCTGTTCCAAGATCTAAAAACTCAACTGCAAAGCTTTTCCACTCCCACTTTCCAAGAACCAAAGCGAGAACCATAACCAGAAGATCGTGAAGTGAAAACAGCTCTATAAAACTTTGAACTCGGAAAATCACCCACGGAGTAGTCAACATCCATGGAGAGTTGGACTGGTGAAGCAAGACTTGAACCACTCTACCATCTGTACTGCAAAATCTTTTGACTCCTGCGAATGGCCGTCAGACTACAAACTACAAAGAATTTGTCACGCTGCACAAAGGTGACAACATCAAGGATTGCGGAAATTATAGAACTTGAAGAGAGCCCACGTATGCCGTGGGGGGGGGGGGGAGGGGAGTCTAATTCTAAGTCAGACCGATACTATCCTGCAACTCTAAGTGTGTGGCAAGTGTGCCCACCTCGATGCTGGTATTTTGGATGATTAAACCGAACGTTACTAAACAGAAAATGTGTTTTGAACATTCTATCGAACGTACAATTCGGATCGAACACACTCGCGAATTCGCTATTCAACTGTCTTTTTTAGGATAACACCATTAATGCACTTTTTGACACATGGAAAATGGGCTTTCAAAACACATTCTTGACCGAGGTCTTATACACCAACGAGAAAACTACCATCCACTGAAGCAGCGATTACTGCCAATATTTCGATAAAGAGAAAGAGTAAGACAGGACTGTATACTTTCACGTCACCTTTGACATCTATACAGCACAGGTCATGAGAGAGGCAAACAAGAGAAAACATAGGAGTACACATTTGAGGCCAGACATCACAAACACATGGCATGCAAATGACACAGCCCTCATAGATATCACCAGTATGACAAGAATCATGTACAGAGTGGCTGAGGCAGGCGCAGGCTGTAACTTAAATGCCAAGAAAAAAAGTGATCCAATGATGGTTTTAGTAAATTGGGGGAGGGGAGGGGGGGGGGAGAGAAACTATTCAAATTAGCAGAGCGCCACTTAAAAAGAATTCAAATACTCCAGTTCCATCCTGGGGTGGGGGCAAGATGTATATTACAAGCAAAGGGCATAGAAGTAATTTTTTTCCCTTCACTATGCTTGTTCAACACACGTTGTGTGGCCAAGGGAAGTGACATCCCCCATTTCGTATCCACGTTCTCTGACGACATGACTGGACATTTACAATGAACGTACATGGATTTCTTCTTTAGTGTGCGGATCCTTTCGTTATGGCCGCCCGATTATGGATCAGGGAGCCTAATTTCAACGTTGCTCATTTACTTCACAGATGGAAATGTCCATGAGAATCGCCTGATTGTAAAGAATGAATGTACCTAGAACTGGTGCGGGCATTACATAGCATTGCATGATACTGATCCCTGTCAAGTTTCAGGAAATGCTCACAGGTAATCCCAAATGACAAAACGATGACAATCACGTTGTGGGGCCGAAACATCCCATAACTTATCTTAAAATTTACATTTAGGGGGCTCTGCAAAAATGGCCTCTTGAATCTGATTTATGACTGCTAGTTAAGAAAAAGTTTTAAACTTCATCCCTGCTCAGTGTTACTAAATCACGATGTAGCCAATCCTATGAGGCAACAATTTGAAGATCAGAAAGTATGATCATGTCCGCTGATGGTGTTATATCCCTCTTCTTTGAATTGAAGCCTAATATTTTTTTCAAATAGGAATTATAACGAGTGGGGTGGGGGGGGGGGGATGTCGCCTGCCAGACCTTGGCCCAACGTGACCGTTGGCTAAGATAGTGACGACAATTGTCTAGATCTTGCCTTACATGGTTGCAAAACTGTGGGAGGAGGGGGCGGGGGGAGATGTTTTATCGTCTCATGAGGGAAAACATTGGGTTTAATCAGAAGTTAGATTTAAACAACCGGAACTTGTAATGGAACTGTCTTTTTATTTCTCATGGCAATCAACTGTTTGTTGTTAAAGGTCACATCAGCTCGATTACTGCTCTGTTGTGCCTAGCACGGTGGGACACGTCTACATGTCAAAGGGATAGATCAAATCCCATACTTTGTATATTACTGTCCTTTGATGGATTTACTAATTATAAAAAAGGGGTGTCAAAATGTGTATATCAATTTGAATACTCAAGATTGTGAATAGACATAAGACGGATAGAAGTAAACATGCGACTTGCTGTGTTGGCCTCCACATGTTTATTTTATTTATTTATTTTTTTTACGTGATATAGATCTATTTCTATAGATCAATTTTTGGGCAATCAATTGAATTTAGATCTAGCTATTCAGAAGATGAAACTAGACCCAAGTAAAACTAGACATGGAAGTAAAAAAGAATGGGAAAGGCCCAGGACTAGCGTTAGTGGCAGAGGACGCCATGATGGAGTGCAATTGTGGCAGGGGAAGCAAATTAGTCGTTTGTGTCCCCTTATGAATAAGATAGGACTGGACACTTCAATCCACCACTGAGTTGTCTGGGGCTCATTGCTCAGGTCGAATGGTTCCACAAACCAACCCCTGAATCTGAATGAAATCCGGTTCTGCAGTCAACTGCTTCACCTGTTAAGATTTTCAGCTGATTCAGCTAGCTCCCTGCTCGTCTTAGCTGATTCAGCTAGCTCCCTGCTTGTCTTATCAGCTGATTCAGCTAGCTCCCTGCTTGTCTTAGCTGATTCAGCTAACGCCCTGCTCGTCTTAGCTGATTCAGCTAGCTCCCTGCTCATCTTAGCTGATTCAGCTAGCTCCCTGCTCGTCTTAGCTGATTCAGCTAGCTCCCTGCTCGTCCAAGGCGACGACACTGTCGCCGACGCTATATATAGCTAATCCTGTTTTAATCCCAGATTTACAAAAAAGTTCATTTATAACATGCTTGATTGGAGCAACGTGACCAAAAGACAACCGACTCCATGTATGGTCACTGAAGAGGAATACATTTCAAGGCCGAACGAGATTTAGTCCAAAATATGACAATGAAAAAAAAAAAGAGGACCAGACTACAGGAAAAAGCACCTGATAATTTTAAAAGCTTAACTTACCTGATTTCGTTGCTCTTCATACCTAAGATACCTGCCGTTCAGAGTTTAGATTCCCAAGCTGAATAGCTGCCGGGCAAGCATTTCAAGTGGGATTGGATGGTTGCTGGAACAGCAATTCTTGCAGGTCTGGAACTCCTTGTGGAGGATCATGGACGATAAATGTAGGATGCTGAACAGACGCGTTGCCTAGAAAAGAAAATGAAATAAGACAAAGTTATATAGGCTATTTCAAATGTTTAGCTTTTATATTGTTACTGATTAATGGTCACATCGTGTACAAAAATGCCACTGTCCAATCTGAAATTTCGTAAAACCTCACCTTCCAGAATAAAACAACCATTACAAATGGCATGACAGGAGACATTTTTAGCACAGAATTAACCATTTCCTGGAAAAGTCCGATGTCGTGATAAAAGGATTTTCTTCTTGATACTTGCAATAGATATTTTTTGTCCATTCTCTAAGTTCTTTTAAAACCTGTATACAAAAAACCCATAAACAGTGCACGGGGAGAGATTCTGTATATCGCATTTAATCATTTCTCAAATATTTCTTTTAGAGAATTCAAAAAAAAAAAAAAATTTAAAATTCCAGATACCTCATTGAAATAACGTCTCCAAAATATACTGGTTTGGCCTATTCAAATTATTTGCATAACTCACTGTGTGGTACTAGACTAGTGGCCAAAGAAGTTCACAAATTCCCATTCGCGAATGGTGCAGCTGAAATCCTCTGCTCGAGATCACAACTGCAGCCAAGTAAGGATGAAGAATGGACTGATGACAGAGTGCCGGGTCAGTAGCTTTGCTGCTTGGTGTGGACGCCCAGAACTGACCGACAACCAGAGAGGTTTGCCATACAACAAACATTGAGATTCTAAGGCCTGTCAAGGCGTCAGACTAGGTTCTGCCACCAGTTCATCCCTTGGTTTCCTGCAAAATAATAAAATAAATGCGATTGCGTTTACATAAAAATTAGGGGATTCCAACAATTAAAAAAAAAATCGAAAATTAAAGTCAAACTGAAATTAGTCCCTGAAATAAGTCCCAAGCGCCTAGTATAAGATAAATCGATCAAAGACAGGAGTGAAAGACTGATACCTGTAACCCATCTATAGTGTTTTATAACTGGAAACATGGCTTATTTTTAGTGTACTTGCTACCCATTGAGCTGTTCATTCGTATTGTTCAAGATGGCGACCTACCTATCACGTGGGGTCTGACTGAGCAGCAATTTCACGATTTTGTTTGTTTTTTTTCCAGGGTCAATAACTTTTTTTTTTTAACCACTAAAGCAGGCCTTCCTCCCAGAGTCATTGTGAGCTTACAATACTATACTTGTCCTTTTCATGTTGCACCATAATAATCAAAGGGACTTTGACACCATCAGAATGGTACCACCAATCGCGAGCGCCGTGTTAAGGCACAACCTTCCATTATATCATTTTACAAGGAGTTGACCTAGTATGTAAATATTAAGCCCGTCTTTTTCCTACAATTCAAGATGGCGACAAACCGACCACGTGGTTTGAATTCCTCTGCACACTCACCCAGCATCAATTAAGCACTGTTTTATACAGGAGCAAAATTTTTAAAAAGTATAAGAATTATTTCTCGGAATATAAGTCGGTGCGTCCAAAATATAATTGTCATTTCTTTTACCATAACAGTGATAAAGTTGTCTAACGAACTGAGATGGCGCCACTCGTCACGTGGGTTGAGCGTCACCATACCATTTCAAAAACAAGTGAGCTGATGCATGTAAATCAGTTTAGTTAACCAGTTTACATGAT
This sequence comes from Peronia verruculata, assembly GCA_038406235.1. Classification (NCBI taxonomy): domain Eukaryota; kingdom Metazoa; phylum Mollusca; class Gastropoda; order Systellommatophora; family Onchidiidae; genus Peronia; species Peronia verruculata. Next base: position 6,066 of record JBCAUA010089389.1, read on the forward strand.
GCATGTAGCAAAATAAGCCAAGATTTCCTGTAAATCAACATGGCCATCTGACAACCACGTGGCTTGGACTATCTCACATCAGCACAGCATTGTGCTTGTTCAGAAGAGAATAGTGTTTAAAAATATTTCCTTTGCCTAATTTTATCTCTTGAACTTGAGTGTGCGCATGAAATAAGCTATCACATCAAATATAAAATAAATGTGCTGTAATTATGATTTTTTAACTGATTTTTCAACATGGCCTGATCAACCACGTTGTTGGAACTCCTTTAAGATGTTCCATCAGACCAGTTTAAACACTGAATCCGATGCCTTTCTCGGCAAGGCAATATATTGGTCTATGGAATAGAATTAGTGAAAGCTTACAATTATATTCTGACAAATAAGAATCTATGTACTTTAGAACTTTCAAGACGGAGTTTATTGTCCACATGGGTTTTGCATCCGGCCATCTTTGCAATCGGCGTTATCTTGAAGGATGGGAAAAAACGAGTGTTCCCTGAATAAAAATTTTCTGGTTAAATATTACAAAAATATTATACACCAGTAACGTGCGCCATATAATATAATTTGAGATTATTAAGATTCTAAACCATGTTACCTACCGTGGAATCGAGATCGACTTCCCTTGCACGGCTTTGTCTGTCCGTGCCAGACGGAGGCCGTGAGCAAAGTGACTGCTTACACTCAGCTTTTCGTGATGAGGTGAGCGATCAGCCAGTGAGGTATTTCGAGGTCGGTCACATGACTGTGGGACTGTCGCTGATACGCTAATCGGTGTACGAGCTCTGCGCATGACAGGCAGCCTTGACGAACGAAGATGAGCATTCAGACATGTCTGCGCCTCATGAACAACCCGTGTGAGTGTGAGCGAAGATCGCTTGGGCAGGTGTCCGACCTCGAAATACCTCATTGGCAATACACATAATAAATTACCAGAAGGAAACGCGTAAAAAAAAATCACCTGATCACAGCTCAGACATACGGGAATGTTCTTCCCTCCCCTGAATTGGGAGTCATTTTTCTTCTTGGAGGCTTGCTAGGTTGAACGATCTATTCAAGTTCAAATATGTGTGTAGATGGAATCCAGATTTCAGTTGAAGAAGCGATTTACAACAAAATAAACATACAAAACAAATAAAAGCCTAAACAATACTACGGACTTTACACGTTCAGCATGTCAATAAAGCTTGACTATGGGCATCTCCCTTGGGACAGGCAAAAAGCTTTGCAGGACAGACACATAAGATATACATAGATTTTTTTTTTTTTTTTAAATACAAGGAATGTCATCTCCACGCTCTGCATAAGTATGTGGGTACATACCAAAAAAAAAAAACGTCAACGAAAATATTACTTAGTTCAGAGTGTACTTCATAATACTCTGAGGAGAAAATGAAGCGAAAAAAAAATCGGTTATTTTGCTGATTTGCCTGCTAAATGAATAATTTTCATAAATCTTGGATTAGATTCAAAATTGCCCCCCGTAAAAGGTCCATGGACTGCTGATGGACCCATCTGAGATTAGGCACACAAAATCGTTGCATAAAATTTTTTGTTTCTACCAACATAAACCCGCGTAAAAAAAAATAACGCTTTATGTATTTGACGTTATCGAAAAATATACTCTGGCAAAGGGGTTTGATCCGACCTTTAAGCGACGAGCGCTCAAACTTTTTCACCAATAGTATTGACGTCAAACTTTTTGACGCTTTTTTGATCGTGTAGAGGCGGTATTGATGGCCTCAAAAGTCTTGACATCAATATACTGTACGTTGACAGAACAAGAGGAGGTGGGGAGGGGGGGGGCGTGATGAATTGCAACCCGCGACACACTCAGCCTGATTTCTACTCAGTTCAATCGTTGGCTAAGAGACTCAGGTTTAAAAGAAAAAAAAACTATATTTGTATGCCCCCCCCCCCCATCCTTTCCCTTTACTATGCTAATTTAATGCTGTAACGTTGCAAGTTCAAGTAGTGATAGTAACCCTTTCAACTCGGCGCTCTTAAGTTACATTTATTGCGCACAGCTCGATCTGGTCCCTTCTTTCATGAGACAATAATATTTGCAACTGTTATTCTAAATAATATACAGAATTTGTTTCCCAACACAACATTTTTTGATAAAAAATCCGAGTTCGATTAGATAGTTTCTACAATCCCCGATCTATTGGTCTCCCTGTATCAAATACTACTACGAAATGCTAAACGCTGAAACAAAATGGATGGATGGATGGATGGATGGATGGATGGATGGATGGATGAATGGGATGGGATGGATGGATGGATGGACGGATGGGCGGGTGGATGGATGGATGGATGGATGGGATGGATGGATGGGTGGATTGTTGGATGGATGGATGGATGGGTGGATGGGTGGGATGGATGGATGGATGGATGGATGGATGGATGGATGCGCGGGTGGATGGATGGATGGATGGATGGATGGATGGACGGATCAATAAATAAATGAATGGATGGATAAACAGTAAACTAAATAATAAATTGCATTTAACAAACAGATCTAACTCCCTGAAATATCAGATTCTAGACCTGACTCTTTGCGGGATCTTGACCTAGATTTAGACTATTTAGGCTGACTTATACCAGCTCCAGCTTCAAATTAAGCCCTTCAGTCTAGACGTACGGATTCTTTCCTGATTGAGGATTCTGTAATCTAGAGCTGGGTCCCAATTACCTTAAAGATCTAGATCCAAATAAAAATGCAATCAATTAGGTCTTGGTCTAAAGGTATCGATCTTGACCTAGTAAAATTAAGTAACTGTAAATGCTAAATCTAGATCAATATCTAGATAGATCTCAGTTTAGTTACCTAAATTTATACCTAACACAGTGCTTTACTAATGCTTGCAATAAAGATACACTTTGTCCTTCACTCCCCCCCCCCCCACCACACACACACTTTTTTTCAAATCTAAAAGCTAATAGAGTAAGTTTTGGATTTAGATCTAAAATGGTTAGGCTAGTTGTTAATTTATCTAGATCTATTCGCCATGTTAAATTTCGATGTTATCCGAATCTAGACCGAGATTTTCTGCTTTAAATATTAACGCACGGACCTATTAGCATACAGGATCCTACTCTGAACAATGAGATGTACACCCATCGCAACTTTGCACAATTAATTTCGTCTTTCATGAAGTTAAAGTCTAGATCTAGATCTAGATCAACTCACCATTTAAAAACATCCAGCGTTACAATCGAAGATTGGAGGCAGTCGAGACACAAAAATGCCCAGGTGGATTTCATCAGATCATTTGGGTCGCAGCGTTATAGATGGCTGTATCGTCAATGTAATCGAGTACGATATTTCATTCTTATTTGTTTGGTAGGTTTTGTTTGATATGACCAGCTGGCGATTGCGGTGTTTCATAATCGATTGAGTTGATAAATAACTGGAAAATTTAAGTTTCTGCCTTCTGTTGTTAGATTTTTTAAAAGCAAGCTTAAATTACACAGTCAAACACACAAGACAAGAAGATGGCCCAAGTTAATGTTAATGTAGAGTAGTAAGTCTATTCGAAATGAAAACAAAATTATGAAGTAGCCTAACACTTGCATCTGTGCTAAATCTTAACCTAGGCTAAAGGGTATCGCGTCATTTATTTATTTATTTATTTTTTAAAGTGTCAATTCTATAATAATCTGTGCAAAATACTAAATTAAAACTACAAAAGATATGGAACTGTTAACCCTCATTAGGTTTTGCGTATAAAATTTATGTTAATTGTGACGATAGCCGATCAAAAAAAAGATGGGAGCGAGGGAAGGAAACAGGAAGAAGGAAAGGTTAAAGGGGAGAGGGGGGGAGGAGGGCAAGTCTGAATTCAATACGAAAATGCATCTTTTAAACAGAAGTCTGAACAACGAAAGAGCCTTGAACAAGACATTGAGAACCTGAAAACAGAAATTAAGATAACGACCCTCAGAGGGAGGAAAAGCTTACCAAGAACATAAGAACAGAAATAACCAAGCAAACAAGCTTTGTACCATTTCTCACTTTTTTTTTTTTTTTAAATAAACCAAGGTCATATCATATCATGATAGTTTTATCAGCCTGATCGAATCACTTGAGAAAACACACAGCATTACTTTATAATATTTTTTGTAAAATTCAAAAAGAAAAATCATGAAGCATGTTCTTGGTAATATGAATTGGGCCCCGATATTTTGCATTTCAGGCAATAACAGATCCTCACATGTTATGCAAATGAAATTTATTCATGAAATAAAGTTCATATTTTGAAGAGGGAGGGGGGGGGGATACACCTGGTTTCATTTTTTTTCTGAAAATATGGGAGAAATACCGTACGGCCCGCACACTAAATAACAATAGCCTAAAACAACCTCGCTAGCTTAACCTGCTGGGACCCTCGACGGGCGCAAGTCCACCCTAACGCTAACATGTAGCCTAGGTCCGACGAAAAAAAGAGGATCAACCCAAACATAGATAATAGTTAC
>JBCAUA010089400.1:0-10547 GCA_038406235.1 Peronia verruculata
GTGGTCCAATGGCATTTTCAATTCTTCGTCTCACTTCCTCATTTGTGATATGATCTTTATATGCGATATCAAGTAGTGTTCTGTAGCACCTCATTTCCATGGCTCTGATTCTTCTTTCAGTATCAGCGTTCAGTATCCACGACTCACAATATATATACTGACGTGCATTATCTCTTTACATTCATTTCCAGATAAAGTTGAATCTTCTTTTTTCGCATGGAATGCTGCACAAATGCATGAAAATATATAATATGTTAACGCATGAGCATATGAACAGTAATCTTCTGGATAACTGAATGCTTATGTCTACACTGCAGCTGCACGCTGTCACCTGAAAAATCTATTCATTTGTAGAAGTAGTCGCAATGAGTAGGCCTATAACGCAGCATCTTTTTGTTATTATTATAGGCGGAAACGTCGGGACCATCGCTGTCGCCCACAAGGTGAGAAAAATGTTTCGACAGATTTTTTTTTTATTAAAAAAGTTTGCTTAGATGCTTCTTCACCCACTCCTCGATGATATCTCACTACTAGACGAGACGTGCGAAAAATTTTACCTTTACCCAAAAAAGGCTTGACGCCCGACCTCCCAACTCAAGAAATCAGAGGACTGTTAAGTCACTGGCAGGACAGAAACGCAGGTTCTAATCTTTGCACCTTTCGACATGCACTGGTAAGATTCCAATTTCGCACTCATGACATTATGTTTTTTGTCGAAGAACAGACACGTTCATCCCCTCAGCCACCTGCTGGGTTTGGTCTTCATGTTCACTGAAGCAAGTGTCCACATTTAGGCACTTGGTGCGACTATTTATGCAAACGACGTAAGAATCAACCATACCGAATACCATTTCGTTCATTTTTGCTCTAAGCCAGAATAGGAAGCCAGCTAATAATAGACTTGACAACTAGCCAACGCACCAATTTAATGCAATCCTCATTTAAAAAAAAAAAAAAATCACTTTTTCCTCCCTGCTCCCCGATCTCCATTTCTAATTTCCTTCTTTTTTTTTTTCTGCTTTGTTTCAGTTTGTTGCTGTAATTTCCCATTTCGTCCCTACGACCTTGCCGAACAGACGAATCTAGAATCATCTTTACTTTGTTTCTCTTTCACCACGATGTGCAAATATTTCTCTTTTGCTTGCGTCATCGGCCTGGGACTAGGGTCGACATTCGTCAATAGCTTGCTGAGCTTTGTTACCGGTCACAATCAAGGTCAGAACACAGGTATATTATGAGGTATATTATTGTACAAAGATTGATCTTACTATTCCCGATTTGTTTTGTTTGCAAGGATTATTGGTAGTTGCTTACAGTTCTACTGGCTAACCAGCACTTTTCAGAATCCCCTCTTCTGTGCTTACCTGTACGGATCAAGCGTAGGTGTTCGCCGCGCCCCAACCTTCAGGAATTTGAGACATAAATCTTCAAAGGAAACCGCCGCAGATAACTGAAACCTGAATCACGCCACATAAATTTCAGTCAGTCATTTTTTTTTTAAATTCATCTTTCTCGAAACTTTGAGAGATTCAACAGGTAGGTCTGTTTTCCTTTTCTTTTTTTTTTTTGTTTCCCCAACCGAGTGAGGCTTAAGGGTGGGTGGGTAAGGAAAGCGGGTGAGGCGGGGGGGGGGGGGACCTTTGGAATTCGAAAAAGGAGGCTCGTTAAGTGAAGTTTAACCTCTTCAGGCAAATGCAAATATTATCAGATTTCTGACACTGTGGCTGGTAACGACTCGAGACTGTGTCCGCCCTACAGTAGCTTTGTTTTTGTATTTTTGTGAAACTCCTAAACCATTCCGTTTTTGCTCTCTCTCTCTTTGTGCTACATGTTCTACTCTAAGCCTCCATATTATATTTTGTAATTTAGTATTATGCTGTTCTATAAAGTTCTTCATATTCAGAATATCATGCTCCTTCTGCACAACAGTATTGAAAATGTTATTTTCATGGATCTTAAACGTATTGAGTATCATTATCATTTCTCTATAGACAGGGCAACGCATACGTACTCGTTTCAATACTGCAAGGTGCGGTGCTAGTAACAAAACTTTCCACTTTCAACCAAACCACACACAGAAATCCAGTAACAGCAAATACAGGCCCTATCCTATATCCTACATGTTTCAAGCTATCATTTTTTGTTGGTAATTTGTTACCATAGTCGTATCAAAATCACTAAAACATCTTCTAGCGTTCGGCTATATTATGTGTTGTTTACAGTCCATCATCACTGAGTGCTGGTTTATTGATGCCTGGTCCGAGTAACTAACAACGCGGAGACAAGAATGCACGAGCAACAGTGTGAATTATTCACTGAATACAACACGAAGATTGCGAGATTCTTGGGTCAATTCGAAAGCCTTTGTGTTCATCACGTACCAGACAGGCACACTCTATGGGATTGATACGGTGTCGAGGAGATACAAGACATACCCCACGTTCTAGTGGTCGATTCAGTCCTACTGGGGCCGGGCAGGAACAACAATAACTGTTTCATTGATTCTGGTCCAAGCATCAAGTAACAGTCGTGCGATCATTGATTCTCACTTCACAGTCAAGCGATAAGATATATATGAGTTAGTCTTTTTTATTCCAGTGGGCATCACTTTTCACCCACCAAATAACTCCACACAAGGGTTCCCAAACACACAATGTAAAGAAGGAAAACAAATCAAAGCCAATAAACATCTCAATCAGCCCTTAAAAAAACCGTTTTTTTCCTTTTCCCCTCCTCTCAAAAGAAGTACACTAAAAGGTGTCATTATGGTGTGAATGTTACGGACTTTCATTTTTCATACAAATGGGAGTTTTTCACTCTTTACGAAGTTTGCATAACGACCTTTGTGTCTGAAGCAAGGAAAAGTTATCAGCGACCACACTGGTGAAAAACGATCTTCACAGAAATCAACATTCAGTGACAGTACTGACAGCTGCTGTTCTACGGTGAAAGTGACGTATGTGTTGATTTGTAACATTGAGCTTTCCACTTTCCATCTAATACTGACCATAATAATATACATTGTCTCACATAGAAATCGCTTGAATTTTGTTTTGTCATGATATGCATGATATAAACAATGATTTATCAGGATGATTTAAAAAAAAATCAACTCTTATGTTCGTAATCCATTAGGTCTTTAAATCATAAAAAAATATCAGATGTACACACATAACATTAGCGCATTCTTACACTCAAGATACTATGAGAGGGAGGAAAACGGAGAAAGAGAGAGAGAGAGAGGGGGGGAGGGAAAAAAAAAAGGATAAAAGAGAGACGGAGAGCGAGAGAACAAGCATTAGGTATCCAAAAGGCTTTCGGAAGGAGAACAATAACAAAGAGATATTGGACTTTCTATTTCATATCCAAGCAATCAAATTATTAAATGTTTATATGCATGTAAAAGCATACCTGGATCATCTCCGGAGAACGGGTTTATAAGCAGTACGAATGAACAAAGGTTGAATGTCTGTACAGTGATATAGTCCTGAGGCCAATACATTGTTACCACTGGAATAAATTACTAATAGACTGACCTATATTAATCGCATATTTAGACAACTGTATTATACACATATTCTGACACTGTTGGCTAAAATGACCGGAAACAGCAACATCACTTCTAAACGCACGCACGCACGCACGCACGCACACACACACACACACACACACACACACTTTCTCTCTCTCTCTCTCTCAATCTCTCTCTCATACACACACACAAACACACATGATGTTGGATTTCACAACCACAGCAACAGCAGCAGAAATAAATGAAACTTAAAGAGAGTAAGATGAGGACAAAAGGCAAAAATCATCGAGATATCGAATATGATAAAACAGATGTATAAACAAAAACAAAACAAAACAAACAACAACAACAACAAACGAAATGAATATTACAGTTTTTGGATATTCTGAATAATCTGAAGGAAACTGGTAACAGAACGGTACACTCTGATAGACAATCAACGCGTAACATAATCCAAATGTGGCAAACTGGCTATAGTGTCATTTCCACCGGCTGTCAAAATGTCACGAGAGGAACTAGTACATTGCAAGCATTGAATCATCGCCCCTAGTCTTCCTGTCAGAATGCAGCAATCATTCTGGCACTCGCCTCCCCCCCCCCCCTCCACAACCATCCACCAAAACACTTCTAATCTCTTACCCAAAGCCCAAGCCCCTTCCCATATTTCTGGGGTTTCCCCCTTGGTAATTGACTCAGCGCATTTTTTTATTTCAGACTGCTAGGCACTGCTTACTAACGCCTAAAGCTACATAATAAGCTGAATGCATGGCGCCCCTAAGTATCGTTTCCTTGGCAACAACAGAGATAAGCGAAAAGGGCATCTGGGTAATGTCGTAAACTATCCTGGATTCCTCCCCGGTTCGTGGATTAGGGCACTGAGGCTGCTGCAACTGTCTTGTCTCTCTTGTTGGACGTATGGCCTTTTGTTAGGTATTGAGGATGTGGGCGGCGGGAAAATAGTAGGAAATTTGTTGATGGTGAAAAGTAAGTAAGTAAGCCAGATAATGGCCAGACAAATGACAAACATGAAAATGGAAGTGGGCCTTATCAGAAGGAAGAGAGAAGGAGAAGGAGGGAGGAGGAGAAGGGAGCAGGAGGAGGGAGGAGGATAAAGAGGAGGGGGGAGGGGGAGAGGAGGGAGTACTGTACAGAATGTAGATTTGTGATTTTTTTGTTCTTTTAAAGGACATATTCACAGTCAATAAAAAAAATGAATGCAATATCACAATGATACTGAGGTAGGTCGGATAAAAAAAAAAAAAAAAACTATGGACGTTTTAAAGAAATAACAACGAGTGCCATTTGGATTATACTTTGATATAGTCTGAGTTTGTTCTGACAAAAGAGTCAATAGAAATACAGAATTTGCTATGAAAATGCGACCTCAATTTTAGAAACCACCGAGTACATAAACAGGAAGATAAAGAGGAGACTGAAATATCAGTTTTCTCTCTAACAACCTATAATTAGTAATCTGAAAAGAAAATTAAGGAAAACAAATTATCGTATCTTTTTTCTTTTTTTTTTTTTTTTTAGATTTTTAGATGTTTTATCATTACATTTTTGGAGGGTGGTAGATGGGAGGGTGGTGGGGGAGGGATTTTTTTTTTTTTTTTAACAAAAAGTATGCTGTATGTTAATTTCAAATTGACAACACAAAACATTGAAAGTATTGAATATGAAATAGCATGCATTATGGCAATGAACAACAAATGCGTTACATAAAAACACTTGACCTAAACAGCTGCTTCTTACTGTTGAAATCAATGTTAAAATGGATTCATATTATAAAAATGACCTAAAAGTTTAACCCATTCAAATATACAAGAGCTGAGCAATTGGACAAAGATATCAAGGCCTACTTATGACCAGAACATTAGAGACTTGTCTTTTACGTGTTTTTTTTTCTGCTAAAATAAGCGATCCAAAATTTACTCTCCTTTAGACTATAGGAAACGTCAATGCAGACGGTTGTTGAAGCGGTGATGAAATGGCTAACTGAAATACTACTTTAAAACCTTTTGAGCTTCACCTTACAGGAACTATGACTCAATGAAGTTGTTTTATAACTGGAGAGTGTCATCAAAAACAAATATTAGAGGTGTGATTGGTTTGAGTGTGGCAAATAAGTTTATTACATGTAATTTTTCCATAACGGGAGATTATGGATGGGAGAAAACTTTGCCGCCTGCATTTAAATGTGAATTAAATCCTAATAACATGATTTTAACAAGATATAATCAAAATCTATCCCGACTCATATCATACCTTATAATCTTGTGAAAAACAAGAGCTCTCAATTTAAGGACCAAGCTCACCTGTCAAGTCAGATATCGTAAAATTTCACACAAACTTGGAATGGTGAAAAATCAAAATAAGCTCATGAGATTAAGATAGAAATAAACCAAACTCTCCTTCTAGCTCACGTCAATACAAGGGGGGAAAATGAAGTACGTTCACAGAGATTCAAAATAATTATGTCAACTTACGTCTGAACGCTATCAACACATTTCCTAGTATGTATACCTTGAAGAAAAAGGAGTCTTTTGTTATTATTATTATTATTATTACTTATTATTACTTATTATTATTATTCATTTCAAATGTCTAGTTTTGATTTCATCAGTTAAAAACAGCGTGCCAAAGAGGGCTTTGAAAAATGAAATGAATTGAAAGCGGCGCGTGTGATACTGGCAGTAATTCTTATCTATAAATAATAACAAGTGTTTTATTCACGTATGAAACAACCTAAAACAAATAAGAAAAAATGAAGACCAAAACCAAGTTCATGGGGCCTGGTTAGACTTGTGTTCAAGGTCAATGAAAGAGAAAATAAACTTCGTTTGAAAAATAACCTCCTAGTAATGGATAAGACTTTAATGTCTACAGACACGGCATCCAAATGGCACTTGAGGTGGGACAGAGTCATTGTAAACATTGTTCTGCACAAGGTAAAAGTGAGAGACAAAAGTTTTGTTTCTCAAATAATATGGGTGGTTGCTGACTAGCAGTAAACTAGAGTTCAACAAGAATAGCAGTGCACAGGATAATGTAAAAATAATACATGTTCTGGTAAAGACGGTGATCATAATATGATTTTTGAAAAAATAAAAATAAATATTTAATAACGAAACATAAATACTGATGGAGAAAATCAATAAATCAAAGCTTCTGGAATGGACAGGTTGCCATCAGTAAGCTATCACAAGCTAATCGATCACAAAGATTTGATCTACAGCTGCGAAAACATTGAAGGAGGGAAGGGGGTGGGAGAGTACTGAACAGATAATTCACACTCAAGGAAAAAAAGTTCAAGAAATATCATAATGATATGAAGGCAGGTCAGTAGACATAAAATATGAACGGGGTACAAAAGTAACAATGAGTGCCATTTGAATTTTACTATCATATAGTCTGACTTCGATGTAGTAAAAACTGAAATATGAGTTTTAGTAACCATTGACTGGAACGATTAAATTGTCAATAAGATAGAGAGGAGATTCAAATGGCAGTTTTCTCTCTGGACGTCCTTTCCTGTTGCAGCCTTCTCTGATTGAGAAACTGTTGTGTTTTGTGCATAGACCTGACTAGTTTGAGATAATCACGGATCTGAAGTTTGTGCAAGCTGACTTTCTGTAGGTGAGTATTATAAATATCCATTGATAAAATCCATGATATCAGAATCAGATAGAGACGATTCATTATTATTCACGTTTGTCCCACAGAGAGTTGACGTTCCAGAAATGGGAAAATTGTCTTGTAATCTGACCTCGTCCGGACGGTCATGTAAGGGAAGATTTTCAAATCTAGTTGATGCTTCATTCAGTGGATAAACCTGACAAGTACCTGCTTTTGCTGTCATGGAATTCATTGGCTTGTGCTCTAGTGCTGACGGTGAGGTTTTAGCTTGATTCTCGTTCTTTCTAGTATTGCCCGTCTCCATATGAATGGAGCGTGAGGATAAATCAAGGGTTAAGAGGTAATCAATTTCGGTAGAAGTGGAGGAGGGTTGCTTGGGCCAGTCACCATACTCAGAGCAGGAAGATGTGCTGGAACGAAAACCTCTGTTTTCGGGGGAATTCTTGCTCCGATGGCAGATCGTATTGTGTGGAAGACAGGACGTGGAAGCTGTGCCTGTCTGGGACAGTTGCGGGAGATGTGATGTGGGCTGTGGGCTGCTCACTATTGATTTGGTGTGAGAAACATCACGTTTACGTTGTCCTTTCTTCTTGTTACCTCCAGCTAGTGGGTGGAACCTGGTGAAACTTCTATGATCGGTCAATGTTGGGCTGAAAATAAACGGCAAGAACGAAAAATCACTTTTAAACCCAAAAGACAACTTTACAACATATTGTATATATACTGAAATTGTTCTCAAATGAGTTTTCGTTTTCACGTCTGATATTAAATGGGCAACTTATTAAAGATCTGGAAACTAAAACAACCAACCTATTCAAAACTGAGCCAGGTGATGAAAGCTTTTCAATGCCAATTATAGAGACTAAGAATATGTTTGAATTTGATTCTGGAGAAAAAAGAAACAAACAGAATGCTTAGCGTAACGCTATCTCAACATATACATAAGAATTCATGTCATAGTCATTTCAGACTTAGTTTTTGAAGAGAAAGTGAGAAAAGACACGCTTAAAGATAAAAATATTTGAATCACTAGGAAAACGAGACAAGTTAACAGCCAACAGGGAAAATGAAATGATATTGCATAGGCACAGTCATAAAGAACCATCTCTTTTCCAACAAAAGACATTTTTCTCCCCATAGATTTCCACAGTGTTTAAAATGTTGGTGTCCTACTATTAGTAGACCAGACTAACACTGAACATAAGACAGACTATCATTGAAATGACAGGTAAGGTATAGATGCACATCAGAAAAGTGTGTGCACATCAGAAAAGTGTGTGCGGATCATGTAGCACAGACCATAGTTAAACGCTGAAACTCACCCAATAGAGCAGTTGGCTATATCACTGAGAGGAGGATAGCTCAAAGTCCACCCAGGCTGGTCAGGACAGGTACCACCGACAGTGGCAGATGTAGTGAGGGGTTCGCTTTGCGCTCCTGCTACTGTGTGCCTTTCCAAGGGTGCAGTGAGGAGCTCAGTGTAGGGGCCAACTACATTATTGCAGTCTAGCATGACAGAGTCTGTTACATGTTGTAAGCACTGTCCTGGTTCTGTTTTTCTCTTTGTATCAAACATGGCAGGAGATGTGTGAGGCCGCGATAATTCTCTTGGCATAATGTTACTATCTGTCATAGCAGAAGCTGTGAAATTGTGCACATGGTTCCCCCCATCTAGGATGGCAGGGACCGTCAGAGGCTGGTTGCAAGGTCCTGAGGAAATGTTGTTGTCGCCCCAAACAGGAGCAATGGCGGGCGGAAGGTACGGTTCTGTTGTAAAGTCCATCATTGCAGAGGTTGTGATGGGCTGCGTGGATAGACGTGGTAATGTGTTTCCTGATATGTGACCATTTTCAACTGGCTGTGGCACAGACAGAACCTCAGATCCAGTGTCTAGGAGGCTGAAGTCTGACTGCAGTGGAGCTTGAATTGAAGTGTACTGTATGGGCATCAACCCCACAGAAACTTTTGCTGGCTTGCACTGGCCATTTCCAACAGGTTGAAGTGCAGAGGGAATTATCTGTCTTATATTTGACAGACCGCTAGCTTGAGAGGAGACAGAGTCCTGTGGTATGGGCATAGGTCCGACAGACTCCGAGTGTGATTCTCTGCACTGACCTTCCTGCATCATGGCCACCTGACTTTTATGTTGAGCAATTCTATCGTTGTAGAGTGTCTCAAAATCATTTTCTTCAATTTCCTTTTCTAATTCAGAAGAATAACGAAATTGTTCGCCGCTGCTCTTCCGCTCTAGGAATAAAATGTAGGAGTGTGCATTCCCAAGTAAGTCGTCGTTGCTGATATTACCTTTCCCTAAAGCCTGTTTTAATTTCTTAAATTTGTCTGCAATCTTTCGTTGCCTACGGCACTCCTGTGAACGAAATAACAAGGGAAAGAAATATATCATGCTGAAATCACGATATGCATTATAGACATTTGAAGGAAGGTGGACATAGAGGCGATATAGATGATTTCAAAATGACATAAATATGATTTAATTTCAGTAAAACATGCCAATTACCTTTAACATCCTCGTGATAAATTGTTCTCAGAAAGAAAGACAAACAGGGCTGTGAAATCATGGATCATGGTGAGGTTTTACTATGAATAGGACTATGGTGTGCAATGTTTTAGTTCAATGACTATACATTTTCTTATTATGTTTTAAAACGCCAACTCGAGGGAATCAACTGCTCTACAGAATAGTCAAACCAATTTTTCGTTTTGTTTGATTTGTTTTGTTTTGACGTTTTGTTTGCTTCCTTCTTTGTTTGTTTGTTAATGAGATTTTGAATGATTGATGTTACTTTGTTTATAACCTATCATCAAATTTTAAATCCGTCCAATTGCTTCCATAATGTGAAATGAGCATTGTTCTGGTATATACAATCCATTTTCAAAACAAGTATTAGGATGCAAAGTATTTTATATAACTGCGTTTAGATGGTATGAAATGAGCGTTTCCAAATTCAAGCTTTGTCTATTGTGAATCGCTATATAATACAGACAGACGATCTAAATATAGCTCGGCATTGCTAGATAATTATAATAAGAGTACTGTGATGTTTTCTTGTAGACATAAGGTGAAAGAAATAGGAGAAATAAATAAGTGGAGGGTTGATGGTGCGACAGATGGGTGGTGGAAAGGGGGGAGGGGGGTGGAGCTTGATGAGGGAATGGAACTGGTTAATTTACAAATGACATTTCAGCAAACAAGCAAGAAATCCTGGACGTATGTTTTGAAACTTACTAGTTGACAAAGGCACTTATTGACCATAATTCACTCTCTCTCTCTCTCTCTCTGTTTGTGTGTGTGTGCGTGTGTGTGTGTGTGTGTGTGTGTGTGTGTGTGTGTGTGTGTGTGTGTGTGTGTGTGTGT
>JBCAUA010089411.1:0-10547 GCA_038406235.1 Peronia verruculata
CAACAACAACAACAACAACAACAACAACAACAACAACAACAACAACAACAACAACAACAACAACAACAACAAAAATCCCAGGTATCCAATCCTTAGTTCATGAGCTGATCAAATAGAGGAATAGCGTGTAAGTTTATGTGCTTGCAATGGTTTAGAACGCCAACTAACCTTTTATGCGGTGACACTTTTATTAATGTTAATGCGCATATCAAATAGTAAGGAATTTGTACGCTGCATTTGTAAAACACTGAGGGCGATTAACATTCTACATGAAGATGGAAATTTCATGTAGAGCTCATTAGCAAACTTAATTATGGTGGGTTGTGTACAGACAGGCAAGCAGGTCGACAGATACTCACATAAAAAGACAGACAGAGAGAGGCTGACAGAAGACAGGTAAATAAATGTTCAGGCAAGCAGATAAAAACTATATAACATAGCAGACAAACAGGCGTATAGGCAGGCAAAAGACAGACATAGAAAGACAGTCAAACGAGTGGATAGACAGACATAGAGGCAGATAGACAAATCCACAAGCCGACAGACGGATAGACAATAGATAGGCAGACAGACAGACAGACAGACAGACAGACAGACAGACATTTAGATGAAGAGACACACGAATAGAAAGACAATTAGATAGATACGTTGAGTGATAGATAAATGATATAGATCTATAAGAATTATGATAGCGCCTGTTAAGCTAACAGGAGCCAGTCACAGGCGACTGTAAGTCTTTAGCATTCGTCCCCGCAAAGATCTTGCAAATTCAGAGGCAATCTGTTTAGGAATGGCAATGTATAATGCACTATTCACGATGTTGCACTGTCTGACCACGTTACATTCTATATACGTCTTTCAACCTCCCATGTGGAGGTTATCTCGAACTTTCTGACTAGACAGTCTGTCAATAGTGACCCGTAGAATTTCCACACCTGCTGATTTAAGACCTTTCAGAGAGTTTGAAATAGAACGAGCGCATTAGGGAATCTGAAGAAAGGAAACGCATTCAGTGCAAATGTTAGTACTCTAGGGTTGAATGCCTTCAACAGGAAGAGGCCAGGCTTCACACGCACAGGGCGACTAGGGTAAACGATAGTTAGACCAAGTGAAAAAACAAAACAAAGCATAATAATGTACTGAATAGAAGCCAGTTTCGATGCTCAACGGCATAATAATAAGTAGAAAAACAAAACAAAGAAACGGAAAATATAAAACCAATTTTTAACCGCGCATTTTCAACATATTTCAATAGCCAGGTCATAGAATTACACAATTACATAATGCAATCATGTGATCAGTGTAATCTAACCCTTGTCACGAATCTTAGACAACGTTCAGCTACAGATCTGAGCATCCTTCAGTTCTAAACTTTTGAGAACCCCTAGCGTTGGTGGCAGATTTCGGTCGTTAGTTGTGATCATGGGAGAATTATTTTATTTATAATTTATTACTATCAAGAATGTTGCATCCCAAACCTTTGGTTTTACAGTGTAGATAGAAGCATCGTATGAACGTTTGGCAAAAATTGTATAGATTGGAGTTTGGTTTTGTTTTGGTTTGTTTGTTTGTTTGTTAATCCCAGCAATGTTACTTGTCAAATTTCTTGCACTGTCTAAGAAAAATTATATAATATGTCATTGACTGCTGTCGTATTTGAGAGGATAATCTGTTTACAATATCAGCTGATTTCCCTGGTTTTGTTATCTAACCATGATTACTGTTCCATTTTTTTTTTATATCTGTTATATCCTTGGTTCCCATTCTCGTTTTTTTTTTTTTTAGTTCCTCACAATTGAACACGTCTGCGATTGATATTACACGCTAGATAGTGGTTGCTCTGAGAACAAAACTGACGGGTTTCATGGCAAAGTGACATATCCAAAATAGCCGTTTAGAGAAAAATAACAGTTTGATCTCCAGTACCTAGTAATTTATCACTAAGGACTAGACGTTTCTGAGGATTTTCGGGTAATAAGTCACGTTTGGTTAAAAGCAAAGTCCTTACCATATAGCACTATCACCATTCCCAGTATTGAGGGGTGTAACACAAAATTTTCAAAAATGGCGTTTGTCACATTTTGCCTTGAAACCCTTTAATTGTTTGTATAAATTTCATTGCTTGAGTTCTTTTTATATTTTTTGTCTGTGTAATATTACTTTATTGTACTCCCAGTTAAACCCTGGATGTCAGCAGTGAAGGCCCTGGTTGTCCACGAGCAGAATATGAGAAAGATTGCGAATATATGTTTTAAATTGCTGTGAGAAAAGAAAGTGTGTGCAATAATGTGGTTATTTGTGGGTTTGAATTTCTCAGATGATCAGGATACAAATGTTCCTATCCCGCCCCAAACCTGTGCAGGTGAATCTGGTTTGAGACCTCTTTTGTACTCACGGACTATGGATGGCATTTGTTAACTAATATGAATCTGTTAACCTTTATGGCAATTTATTATCTTATTTATGTGCATGACAGAGCATGACAGCATTTGCTAGCATGGACAATGATGTTCAGACAGTGGGTATATGGTTTATCTAACAAAGAGAGAGCGAGAAAGAGAGAGAGAGAGAGAGAGAGAGAGAGGAAGGGGGAAGAGAGAGGGAGAGAGAGAAAGAAAGAGAGAAAGAAAGAAAGAAAGAGCTGTAGGAAAGATGAAAAAAGGAACGGAGAAAGAGAACTGTACACACACACACACACACAAACACATACAGACACACGCACGAACGCACTCACGCACACACACCACAAATACAGACACACACGACGCATTGTGTTCTAAACCTTAGCATTATAAAAGATATCAAGGGTTTAATAAAACGAACTAAATATTAAGTGTGCCCAATCGACTGTCCACTTTGTACATTATATATTTATGCTGATGTTATTACTATAATCATTATCGTCATTTTTACCATTATACTGTGCTATAGGAAATTAATTTGTATGAAAATTGTATTTGATACTTTGCATCTTTAAGGTATTTTATAATGCACTGTTTCAACATGGCAAGACATTGAATGGCCTTTGGGGTCATAGACATACAAGTATAAGACCCCGCGTGCAGGGACAAATTCCGGTCCAATTTAACCAGTTTTTTTTTTTTTTTCTATACGTGCTTCTATCGTGAGCCCCGTCAGTTCCCATAGTTCAGCCGCGAGAGTGTGGTTCTATTGGGGTAATGGCCGCCGATAGCAACTGAACATGCGCACCGGATGCTAGTTATACTAGTATGTCTATGTTTGGGGCATACTGATTTATACTAAACAAGCTTATGGGAAAAAATTAAGCGAGTTAAGTAGCCTTCATGCAATACTACTGCTAAACACCTTTATCTTCTATTATAAACTATCTTCTTAAACTATATTTATTACTGTCATTAACATACCATTTATTACCATCATCATTTATATTACTTATGTTCTGCAAACATATCAGGATGTATATTATTTGTCTCAATAATCTATATTAATTGATAGGTGAGTCTAAACTATAAACTTACTACCGTATTTCCTCTAAAAACTTCGTTCCCGGTATGACCACCATGTATATAAAAATATCATTTTTGTTAAGCATTTCAGCGACAGTGTTAAAACTTGACGACAGACCGATCTCTTGACTAGAAATCGTGAAAATAAATTTTAATTTTTCACATTGTTTTCTGATTATTTGTTTCATTTCTCGATAATTTCCGGGTTAAAAATAATGTGTTTTGTAAACAGATTTGATTGAACGAAGGTGTGTCGAAATGCACGGATACTGTCGAACCTTGCTATACACTACTGCTCCAATAGATCTGTATTGCATGAAAACTACTGGATATTGAAATAAAAAGACAAACAGAGAGTGGCAGGCGGACAGGCAAACAGACTGATAGTTAGAGAGATCGACGAACACAGAGACAGTCAGGCAGACAGACAGACAAAGAAAAAGACAGACAGACAGATAGAGACAGAGACAGATAGATATGAATAGATAGATTATTGAATAGATAGATAGATAGATAGATAACTAGACGGACAGACAGACAGACAGACAGACAGATAGATAGATAAAAAGAAGGCTATAATATTGTTAAAAAAAAAAAAAACGGACGAAAGAGAGAAAGAAAGTCGAGACAGACAGCAAAGCCATTTTCGCTAACTTTGAATCATCGAAATCCTCTAAAATATCAACATCAAAGTACTCAAACTTGCCATATTCTCATGCTTCTAACAAGGTCAGGTCGTCTAAAGTTACATAATTTATAAATCTTTCATGAAACGCCATTAAAAAATGTCTGTTTTCTACCGGTAACTTTTAAAAGGAAAAAATGTATAATAATAATAATAATCATAAAAAAAAAAAACCATTTACATTCGCTCCCTTTTTGCACCAAAAAATGATCGAGTTTGTAACTTCAACCTGACGCTTGGCCTATCGGCCTTTGACGTTTGCCCGTCCATTCAAGCTATGCATGCACAAAACAGAACGACGGCTAAACTTGACACGATATCTCAAGGGACATTTTTATGTATTCCCTCACATTCTAACCTTAGGCCGTGACCACAGCGCGTCTGTCTGTGTCTAACTCTCGCACTGCAGCCTCATAATGTTATAGGCCAAACTCATTTGATTGCCGGAGGCTGCAGTGCGTCTGGGTCTGACCGCGTGGCCAGCCAGCATGTCAGCTTGCGTTAATTGTTATACCCGCCTGCGCTATTTTGCGTCTTGCGAGATCGCAACATGACTACATACGGGTTCAGCGCAAGAGTTAGACACAGACACAGATGCACTGTGCGTACGGCCTTAATGATATAGAAGAAGCCCATCTGGCTAATGGTTTGACTTCACATTTTGCCTTATAAGTCATATCAATGTATATAATTTTGCGGTCAATAAATGGACGCACTTTTTCTTTTATCCTAGCCTCAAAATTTAGAAAATTCATTCTTTCTCAATCCCTCGTTTCACCAAACTTGCTTTGGACAACTATCTATTGAAACTCCCGCTGTAAAACGCGGTTGAATACGCGCGGTATACGAACTGCAGAAAAAGAGTTGGCTTAAAAGACGTCAATGCTACAGCATGCCGAGCGCAAATGACTTTCTAAAAGAAAGTGCTTAAAAAAAAAAAAGATTCACCAACCCAGAACATGTTTGGTAAAAAGATCTTTTCATATAGGGAAGTTTCCCCCCCCCCTCCCCACCACATTTGTATCTGATATCGCACGTTAAATTTCCGATTCAGATTTCAAGAAAGAATATGGCTGTTCCGTGTAAAACGGAAAGTCCACATTATGGTGTGAGGTTGTTGCACAATAAAAACATAGTGAGGAACGGCTATAATTGAAAGCAAAGGACATTTTTCCACATTTCGGGGCTTTCCCTTCTGGGAGGTCAGTGACGATACAGGAGGTTGGGGGGGGGGGGGGGGGGAGGAGGGGGATGGAAGAATCCAGAGGACCGAGAAAGGTGAAAATGAATTCAGAGAGTCACAGCAATAACAGCACTTAAAGTAACAACAGGAATAACAACAACTTCACCAGCAACAGCAGCAGAAAAGTACCAACAGCACAACAAAAGAAAAGGACATAATAAGGAGAAGACATTTTTTATCAAATCGTTGACAGACGGAAACTTTTGAACACATCATGTGGATAACACTATCTCGTTCAATTGTTTGTAGACAAAAATGGCAAGTTCAGAATCAGGATGGATAAGCATTAATCTGCAACTTTTTAATCTTTGAGAAAGTACTGTTATCTCAGATTTAAACGCGTGTCCAATATGATCAGATGCAGGTTTTGGTGGACGCTTTGAAGTTTTGAAAATTTTGCCCACACAGCAGTTTCCTCATTTTCTCCAGATTTGTAACTTTCCACGGTTCTTAACCGTACGTCATTTACGTAGGAGACTTTCGAAATATATTGGTCCTTTTCCCAACAGACTAGACCTACCAAGGTAGCCAAAGGACTGTGAAGTCATTGAAAAACAAACTAAAACTAATCTGTTCATCCTTGCTAGGATTGGAAGAAGCGACGATTTCAAGGGGAGACGGATACTTAACCCCTTCAGCTACGGTGTTCCATTATCAGGACGGATAACTCGTTTGCATACTTATTCCTCGTGATTACTTAACTGGAGCATTTACTTTTGCTAAACGAAAAAAAAAAAAAAAATCCTATCTATGTCAGAGTATTTGCTATGCATATGCACAGAAACAGCGAAACATAAAGATCACAAGAGATTCACCTCTTCCGCTGCCATTTGGTAAAAAGTTTCGACTTTCATTGCTGCAGCTTCCATTGTAAAGACGAGATAACCTCTAAAAGGAGGCTGAAAGACGTCTATAGAACGTAATAAATCCATCGTGATGCCTCATGGTACGGGCGTTTACAACATTTGAGTGCACAACGGAAGCGTAATACAGCTGAAGACATTCACCTCTCCTTCTACAGAGGCCAATAACTCAGTAATGCAATAAACACTTTTTTTTTCTGAAAGTGAAACTGAATGTTTGTCGACTCATTATCTCCTATTACAACTTTAATATCGTGCTAATATATCAACAGTGTCAGCTGTGCACTAAGCAGGTCGTTTCTACCGCATTCACAAGGAAATCTAATTTGATACAGGACACAGGAATCGCCGTCAAAGATCCGTGCATAGTTTGTTTGTTTGTGGGGGATTTAAACGACGCATCAGCAAAATTACGGCTAAACTGCGCACATTACGTTGAATACGTTTAGGTATTAAAATTAAAAAAGTATATCAAACGACATATAGAAATGCATGTGTACTAGTAGGTCTATAAAATGGACATTTACAAATTGTAAAGAGAAGTTTAGACAGGAATAATATGCACAAACACGCGGTCTTCAAATTTTTATGCTTTCATGTCGTTGATTTCAAACTTTCAAAAAGGGCCAGCTGTGGTGCAAGAAGTGCAGGATCGTTCCTGGTCTAGTTTTCTTAATTAAAAAGAACCTTCATAGAGTAACTCGAGACGTGAATTTTCCGAGCTTCTCTGAACTCGGCGCAATCAAAATACTAAATGTGTGCGCGACTATTGCATGCCACACACATGTGAGGACATCTTTTACCCGAGTCATGGTAACAGGTCACAATAATTGATTATAGGAGTATAATGACCGAGTATTTCGGCTATGATCGGTTATAGAAATAATTCAGAGAGTAAAATTTTAAAAAAAAAAAAAAATGGCTAAAAAATATAATAATAAAATTAAGGAAAAAAGTATTAACAGGATTCCCCAATAGAGAGAGCCAGAAGAACTCACTGGGCTGCGCATATTTTCATAGCAATTCATTTAAGTCAGATTATCCCTACGTAATCACATAATCATGGCAGTAGAACAACTCAGAAACAGAGTTCAATATTCTCCCGCAGGAAAACAAAATACAGTTTACGTCAAACAGAATACCGTTGATCATTTTAGAAGACCATAATACTTCAGTCTTGATTGTCACCAGTAACAGAACCGTTCACTGACGATGTCACTCATAACAAATAATAAAACATTGACCGGTTACAACGATTATGGAGTCAAATGATCGGTTAACAGCCGGTTAAAAAATACTACGGCCAGGCACAGGAATCAAACCGTTGTTACCTAAGAATGAATAGTATATCTTCCCGCAGAAACTTTGATCCTTTATTTAAACATTCTGTATGTGTAGGCCTATTTCATGGCTCTATAAAGAGAAACACACTTTATAAATATACAGATTATAACTAAATGAACTACAATGCTTATAAAAGAAACGATAGTTATTAGTATTATTACTGTCATCGCTCGTGACAATAAAGGCTCTTTCATAAAATGCCCTTTTAAATGCCTGCAGTCTCTGGATTTTTCATGAATAATTGCTCTCTGTCCAAAATGCATAATGTGTTTGTGGCGGTTCTTTTTTTTTAAAATATCTCTGCAAGTTTGAAATTGACATGTCCAAAAGTAAGATGTGCAAGCTCTTTGTTCAAAATGTAACAGTTCTGTATACACTCCTTTTCTCCCTCCCTTCACATCTGTATAATTCTATATCTTCCATCCCACATCGCATGTCGTGCAAAATGTTCATTAAAAAATCTTAAAGCCATGATAATGTATAGACCGATTGTTCTACGAGAGATCTTTCTCGTATCTTGAAATGTCTGACACGTTCCAACAGCTCCCATACCTCAAAATAAACTTCTCATGTGACCAACAATCATTTAAATCCTCCATTGACAATAAGAACGTCTTTGTCAAGACAGTTATTGCACATAGTATGAGATATTGTATTCAGATGATCTGTTTATGAACAGACATAATGTCTAAATTTGAAAGTAGACGTCTTAGCTAACAATTTAACACTTTTCAATAGACCTACTTTTAATTCAACAATTTTTAACAATTCTACCCAGCTTCAATAATTAAGAAATTTAACAACTCCAATAAAAGAAAAAAAAATATGTGACAACTAAATCGCAATTATTGATCATATCACTCCTTCCCTATATCAGGACGGAAATAACTACATCGTAATTTTCAGAAGGTTTCTAAACATGCCTGTAGAAATAAAAGTTCTGCACCAAGCCTACTGATATTCACTTTTCTCTAACTTCCCGATCACTTTCTGTAGGAGAACAACAAGTTCGAGCAAAGCCTGCGGTTCCACGGGGCAGATGTGGTTGTGGACTTCAAACACCAAGTTGAGGAAGAAGTAGAGACACTGGGGGCGGACACTGGGCACTGGCAGAACGTGGACTATACGGTGGAGAAAATGTACCAGGTACTCACCGACTGCTGGAAATTGTCTCGGAAGTGTGTCTTACATAGCAAGCTAGACCAATACAAAATATTTATTGAAGAGGTGCAATTTTATTGGTGCAGCTCTATCTCTGTCAGGGCGAAAGAAATCAATTGCATCCACGGAGTTACCTTATGTTTGGGGGGGGGGGGGGAAAGGGGTGTGTGCTTGTATAAACGAACCATACAAAACTGTTTCCCTTTCATCATGTGGTGAAAACTCTTACTTGCCTCTGTTTCCTCATTGCACCATTATGCCTATATAGTCAACCCAAGGTTTATTATACTTTGAGTAAAGATTCTTAGACCAGCGAAACACTGGTCGAACAACAAAATAATGTCCTTATTAAGCCCGAATGTCGGGCCATGTATAGCCCTCAGTCTTTTGATACGTTATTTTAATGGAATATGTTTGGCCAAAACTGTAGTAATTGAAGATCAGGATTCTATAAAATTCGCGGTCGCTCTGCTAAAAGAGCTATTCCCTCTCTACAGTTAAAAAATATGAACTCATGAAAACATAGCAGACTTTTTCTTCTGCCATGTAAACAGTTTACTGTTGTTCACATCAACTAACCGAAGGCATACGATCAGTACGGCAAACATCTCTCATAACATATTATTTTGATAAATAAAACGTCATGTGGTCTGTTACTGCACAGAATCCCTTCCACGAGCTTAAACATCTCTTGATAATAAGTTCAGGCCACCAATAACAATTATCTTACTATGGAACACACTTTTCCTATATCTATAACTTTATAAAGCAATGAATGAGGACTGTTGCCCCACAGAAAGATGTAGCCGCTCACAAAGCTTACAAGAAACAGCTGAAGGAAGACAAACACTACAACTACACGCTGGCCTCCCAAGCCCTCAGAGACAACATCAAGAGGATCAGGGACAGACATATTGACCGTTTCCATGCCAACACCAAGCTGTTGCCCAACAGACGCCGGAAAAGAGCCTTCGTCTTTGATGACCTGAACTTTGACAGGTAAATCTGCAGGCCAAATACTGGATACAGTCACACTATCGGGTCGAAAGTCAAAGTAGTAACCACATCGGTCCTATTCTTATCAAAAGAGGAGCTGTAGACCTGGGCATGCTTACGGCCATTAACATTTTAAAATGGATTATCGAGGAAGCTTAGGAGGACATATTGAATTTGTGAGCAGCTACAGATGTTCCTGATGATAATGTGCATGATGAACTCCCGCACAGAAGTCGCACTCATTTCGTCTGGAACCGAAGAAACAAATGCAACCATGATATTTCAATTTGCTAGTTTACATGAAAGCTCCAATTCTGTGCTGTATCCAATGCTGATTTACAGAATAACCTCATCAGCTTTTAAATAACTACTGGTGTAGACTGGCAATGAATGTGTAACGGACATAATAAAGCAATGATCGCTATAATTATGTTGCCGTTTAATCAATCAACAAGCCAATCCATCCATCTGCACATCCTCCATCCCTCCATCCATCCGCCCATCTATATATCAATAAATTAATGACTAATTATTCAATCAATCAATCAATCAATCAATCAATCAACCAATCAGTTGGTCAACATAATTATGAAACAAGTAGTTAACTAGTCTGTTGTTCCATCAATAATAATAATAATAATAATAATAATATAGTACATTTATTAAGCGCCTATGCAAAGCCCCAAGGCACCTTACAATAACACATTCATTAAAAACACATCATCATTAATAACTACCTCCATATACACACGTGCACGCACACAGCA
>JBCAUA010089422.1:0-10547 GCA_038406235.1 Peronia verruculata
GGACGAATGATGAGCTCTCAAACTTGTCACATCATATAAACAAAGCCACATGTGAGCGATGTTTCCTTGGTCATGTGGTTTTGAAAAAAATACCTAATTAGTACCAAAATGGGTAGTTTGCCTCCTGAGATATCTCCTGATACCACTCCTAGTTATACTCAACATGTTGCTGATGTGGCGTGACATTCAGTCCACTTTTAGTTTAGAAGTTTGATTTGGTGTGTTGATGAACTGGTCCATTTCTCTTCAATTAGATCTAGACTCCAAATATCTTTCAACTATTAACCGCTTCTATCACTAAATATAGAACTAACGACTAGATCTAAATCTTAGTCTCACCAACAAATAAGCAATGCGCCAAAGAAAGAGCAAACCACACAATGGTCCTCTTTGTTGTGACCAATTTTTCATTCCCCCATGCAACACTGATTTCTGCTTGGATGGGTAGCCATTGTGTCAGCCCAGTAGGCATTTTCTGGGTCAAATCTGACTATGTCAGACACGCCTAGAGTTGAATTTCTTTGCTGGAAGCCCTCCTCTTTGATCATGCCCATCTGATAAAATACAGGTAAAGGTTATAGTAATAAATTTCACTTATGATTTAGGGAAGAAATACATGAATCTGTTCCTCTGTAAAAGTGTAAGGGTTTGATTCCAGTTATTTGCATATATACATGTATGTAATAACCTGTTATGATAATTACTTGAATAAGCAACTGGAAATCAAAACATTGAGAACAGTGAGAATTTCTGTACAGACACAGCAGATTTTGGTAGCCCTCTGACCTAGAACAGCCATATACATGTAGCCACTCAGTCAGTCTATCTGCCTACATGCTACTGTCCAGTTCTTGATCAGTCTCTCAGCGGCGCACTTTCTTTGTTAGCCCACAGTACAACAGCACAACCTTATGGTCCTACATAGCTAACTCTAATTATTGCCGGCACAGTAGATTTGCTGATCATATGGGCAGGATGCAATACATATGTCATGTACAAATGCACCCACATTCACTTTGTCATGGCACACTACCAGATTCTGTATGAGATCCTCCACTGCTTGGCATATTGTGTATGTGTGTTGCGGTTTAACAGTACATCAGCACGATAACAGCTATATTGTGCCTAACATGGTGGGTACATTTCCGCGGTAATAACGGACACCACGTTTATGAGTTATAGTTAGGCATATTATACGGGTGTCGTTATTTGTGTTATTATATTGACACATGATATTCAGATATTGCTATTTGTACTTGTCATGGCTATTGAAGGAAACAAACTAGCATGAACAGAGAATTACCATCAAAAAGGCAGTGAGTGTAAAGTCAAAACTTAATAATTAGATATACCACCTGAAATAAAATATGCTATGTTGCATGGATATGTTGTCCATGTGCGTTTACCAACAGGGAAAGTAACCCTGTAAAAATTACAATACATGTGACATTGTTGTTCTCTATTTAAATATCACTGACCTAGAGTTTTATTTCTCACAATACTGGAATAATTAGACAACTGGAATAACGAGAGATTTTTATCTGAACAGTGAGTGTCATTATTCGTTGAATTTCACAGTACCTTTTCTGTCTAGAAAATTGGCTTGACTCAACATTATTTTTTCATGTTGTGAAAAATTTTGAGTGGTTTGCTTGTCAGGCATTGTGTTTCATGTTTTTTTGGCTTACATATGTACACATATGTCTTGCACCCAGAGCAAATGGGTCGCAAGTCGTGCCAAGTGAGTTCAAGTCACCGCCGTTTTTTACTATTTTTTTTACTATTTTCCGACTATGATACCAAAATATTTTTTTGTCTTTTTCTCAGATTTAAAAAAAAAATTGACGTTTTGTGGGGAAAAAAAAAAAAAATGTATTTTAGTTGGAAAGTAGTTAAAAACAACCAATAACAGCCGTTGATCTTCGTTGCCTAACGCACTTCCGACTCATTTGTCCTGGTCGCAAGTCTGTAGAAATTTATTTTCCAGCTTATTCTGTCAAAAAATGGTACAGGTCTATGAATGTGCATACTTGATCTTGACTCCTGTTATAGATTTTCACACAATTTTTATGAAATACAGTGGAATCTGCTTAAAGTCAGCCTCTCGGGACCGAGAGAAAGTGTTGACTTTAACTAGCAAACTTGACATTATTTGTTTTCAGGGGACACAATCTCTTGTGGGCATGTTGGGTCACTCAAAATGTACATTGTATAGGTTAGATCCATGCCCCCTATCCATGAACAGAGCTCTCTACTGTAAGCTAGTAGTGGTAGTATTTTGCCTTGAGTCAACATCTTTAAGAAGTTTTAACTTGTATTCAGATTGAGAACAGTACTTTTCTCAAATATTCTGATCATGGACTTGAGACTAAAAGTTATTAATGCAGGAACGAACGTGATCTAGAGATATAACTGAAATCAGGCGCAATGCCTGTCTGCTCTGTCTTTTTGTGTGTGCGCGCTGTGTTGGTCAACAAATTGGGCAAAGAGAGCTGAGTGTGAGTAGGTTTGTTTGTTTTGTGTTGGGATTTAACGACACGTCAGCATGATTACAGTTATCCTGCGTCAAAAACATGGTAAGATACGGTTACACAGCGAGAAGAAGAGATGAAAGAAAGGAGGATAGAAGACGGGAGCAAGGAGACGTTTGTGTATTTTTCGCATAACTTGAGGCAAGCAAAGGGGGCCAAGTGTGGAACTGTGTGCCACCTGGAGTAGTGTTTGTATCTTTGTGTGTCCAGGGGCTCACCAGCGCTTGCATGATGGAACAGCTGTGAGGGTGTGTGTTTGTGTATCCCCGCTAACGTGAGACAGATGAAAAGAGTCAAGCATCTTCACGACAGGTCCACAGGCTATAATAATGTGTCATAACAAGACGTCTGAATCTCTCTCCCTGTCTGACCTTTTTTTTTTTCGTCTTCACAATTTAAGGCATTCAGACTAATGAAAATTGAAATATAAAGAAAAAAAAAAAAAAACGGGACTGTCGGAACAGGTTGACTTTAACTGAGAATTGACTTTAAGTGAGTTGACTTCTGGCAGGGTCCTCTGTGTTCCAGCATGCTTTTAATTTTAAAAATGAAAACATTACAGAATATATAGCATTATGAGAAGCTGGTGATAGAATACATGTATATACAGTGTACTAATTAATCATTTTGAAACATACTGGTGTCCCGTTAACTCAGACGGTCTTATAACCTAATGCTTTAATAGAATTTACTTAATTTGTTCATAATCATTTCATTTAATCATGTATATCTTCAGTTTGTAAGAACTGCATTCATTGTAGTTTTGTCATTTATGATTTATGCTAATTTACAGAATGAAAACATATATGATATATATATGTGTACAGTTTATTCTTTAGCACATGCTGCATATAACACATTATTTTATCCTATGAATGTACCCAGAAACTAAACAGATACTACTTGATGCTGTCAATGTGAGCAATTTTACAAGGTGATTGCAAACAAACAAAACAACAACAAAAAAAATGAAATTTAGGAAAAAAAAAAAAAAAAAGTTGGGTTCTGCTTTCCTCCAATATTGTAGGCCTACGTGTATTTTCAAACATTTTTTAGAATGCCAGTACTATTTAAACACAATGAGAAATTTTATCAGTGTTAGCCATCTTAATCTTACCAAAACTACAGATATGTCTCGAGGCCAGTCAAAATGAGACGTAATTCGCTGAGTCACAACCGAAAAATGATGCTTTGAATGTGATGAGGGGGTCAGACATCAAATTCTTATTATTGTACAAATTGAAAGTGCATTCATTTCTGAACAAAAGGATATCGGTCTTGCCTTTGATTTATAAATATTTCTTCATTAAAATTGGGTTTTTGTGAACTAGATACATGTATGTAGAGTTTTGTGTTCCACAGTTCCTTTTTACTCGATTTTATCAGAATTTTGGTCATTGCTTGGGGATCCCCTCTTGGCTCTTTAAACTGCATTATCTCTGGCTGGGATAAAGCTAACTTTCTTCACCATCTGAAGGGGTGTGAGAAATAAGCTTCCATGATACCAAAAACTCCATATGGTGAAACATCAATATACGTCTCATTTTGAGTGGCTGCGAGACATATGTAGGCCTACTATATACACTACAACAAATCGCTGTACAAAGCATGATAATATTTTCATGATGTCTTCAAGACCATCTTGACAATTTATTGATCAGGCTGAAAATATTTTTTTTGTTTATCAAATCAGTCCTTTATCATTACAGTTATTGAAAATCAGACATGTTTTTTGTTACACATTTTATAACATGTAGACCACAGTATACATTTATATAGATCCACTTATGTTACTCATACATGTCGTAGTTGGCATCCATACGTCTCGAGAGACTATGGTGTAGCGCTAGATTTGGGGATGGCATCCTCTAGAGTGGCAGAGGAGCCCCACCCTTGAGTGGCAGTCTCACGAACAGTTGTTACAGATAAACAGGTTTAACACTGCCACAGAGTTTCTTTCTCCTTTCCCTCTTGTCTGCGAGCTGGTTGTTTACATATTATTAATATAAATGAGATTGGTATCAAAAGTGCCAAATGGAATAATGGATCCAGGTGAAGGTATGGTTAATTCTTTCTTAAAATGAGATTCAAAATGACAAGTTTAACAATTGTAAAATTATTTGGAGCAGCTGTTTTGTTCAGTTCCATAATTTGGAACAGCTGTTTTGCTTCATCTCACTGGAGTCCCTTTTGCTAAATAATAAAATCTAAAAGTTGACTCTATGTTTGTCAGAATGATTAGCTTTGGCTAGATTATGGTTGTATTTGCGTAAATTTTTTCTGTAAATGAGCCCGGCCCAAAAGGTGCCCCTCTCAGCCTCATACCACTTAATGATGAATTTTGTTTATTAATAGAGTGGGTTGTTTCTATGTTCTGTGAAACAGAAATTCTTAGAATACAATAAAGAAATAGTCAGAGATAGCATTTGAAGCTGTGTCACTAAGAAGTCCACCTATCCACTTCCCACGAAGAAACCTATCAAAACCAATTTAATTGTACAAATCATATTCTTTTATGATGTGCTTAATGGCGAATACCACAATGACCTTTTTGGGAAAGAATTTGTAAGTAACTCACTGGCTGTTTGCTAAATCAGATGATTTGTTGTAAAAGATCATGGAATAGTGTTGTAGATCATTCATCAAGTACAATAGGCAATTCTAGTTACTTCAAGGACAAACATTAAAATTAAAATAGGGGTCACTTGCGACCATTATTGTCATCAGGAACAATAATACATGTATTTAACCTAGTAATACTAAGTATAGCAATCACAGGAGGGTATTTATAAAGAGCTGTGGCTGTTTGTGTTGACAGGAGTTGTTTTTTATAATTCTTAAAGTTATGTTTTTGTGTTTTGTAAATAAGAATCAATAAAAATCATGAATGAAAGTTTTATTGTCATTTGTCACAAGTGACCCTGCACGAGAGAAGCAATTAGTTTGCTCCGGAAAAAAAGTCTTCACATTTTAAGAAACTGCAACTCCGGTTTTAACAGATCAGCAGTTCCTCTTCTACTTCCATTGTGGCTGCCCTGAGGAAAGGTAAGTTAATGTCACTGTCATCAGATTTCATCCTTGTCATGAGTGACCCTATCACTTAGCTTTAGTCTATTTCTGTTTTGACTCATCGGAAGTAGTGGACACTGTTCTAAATTAATTCAATTTGAAAATAGGAAGTGTAGCTTAATTCTGATTACATGTAGATCTATGCTTTCTGTATCATAGAATAAATTTGATATTTATCAACTTTTGAATTTTCTGTGCATGATTGTGTGGGATTTGAACTCTCTCTTCCCCTCAGTCTTTCATTGTTTCTGTCTCTCTCTGTCATTTTAAATGAATGTTTTTATTCATTTCTTCTTTAACAGAAATGACGTTCAATTTTACACATGTATGTCATGAGCTCACAAAGAAGAGAAGGGGGCTTGAGAGGGAGAGGCTGCATTTTATAAGACAGAATGAGAGAAAACAGGTCAAGGCACCTCAACCACAGCAGAGAGCTGGAGTAATTGCATGGGCTCTGTTCAATTTAAAAGAAAAGATAAAAGTAGTTTTTTCCTCTGGAAAGTAGACTTTCTAAAGATATTGTTGAAGCAAAAAGATGCCAGTTCTGTCTAAGACCTCAGTTCATACTACATTAGGGACACTGTTAATTCTTTCTGGGTACCACAAGTCTTGGAGAGAAATGCCATTGATTTCCTTGGTAAAAAAGGGTCCTCAATTCAAAGGAAGGCCCTGACAAAATCAATGATTGTTGTGTTTAAGGAGGTTAAGCGAAGTCGCCCCACTGTGAAAATATCATACGCCACAGTTAAACGCAGATAACCACTACATATAGATCTAGGCTCCAGCAGGAAGTTCTAGCAATGCATCTGTCAGAAATGCGCAAATGTATAATGTAATGCTACTCTTGAAGGTCATTAACATAGACATTAGATGTATTTGATTTTTGAATTCAGAAGCAATTACATGTATATTGTATCCTGGGGGCCAATTTATACTGTCATATTCAGTGGCCCCAAAAGCAATGTTTTTTATCATTGCCATGTGTGTCTCATGTAAATTTTGCTCAAGGTCGAACTTGGATAACTCATTAACTGGTTACTTATTTCTCAATGAGGAGGCAAACATTCTATTTTCACTTCACCATAGATCTATAATGGTGGTCACTTGTGACGTTAGTTTCATGTCATCATTTCAGGTGTCACAAGCAACTCTGATATGCCCATTTACCCTTTAACTTTCAATAAAACATGTTTATCTTCACTTTGGACTAGTGTACATTTGTCCCTGATAATTGATTTGAACCATTGAGTGGCTACAATGTTCATTGATGAATGAACGGAAACTTTGTGTTTGTTTAAGTTCAAGCGTTCTTATGACACATGACAACATTTTGTCAAAGTACATGTACATGTATTCATTCATTAATTTAATATGTTTGTTCTACATTTAGTTCTAACACAATGCATTATATGTGGAAAATGATGTCATCAAATAAAGCTGACAGATTTTATAACATACTGGAATGGTTTTATTTGCTTCAGTTGTTGTCATCTGCCATGAGTGACTGTGATTCTAGTCCCATGGGGTGGACAGCAAGCCGGAGCTCTTTGCTGCGTGCCTTGTCGTGTTCGTGTGTGTTTGGGAGTGTCCTCTTTTCAGAGGAATTGTAACTAGTGTAACTCTATTACAGAGGGAAGTGTGCAGTAACCTGTCTTATCATATATCAGCCTCCGAGCTGCATGGCTAAGTCACATTTGAACTATCACCGCCATGAATGGAGTTGTTGAGTTAAATCATTCCAAGCGGCAGCCTCCAGGAGGGGACGACAGGTGCAAAGCTTCCACTCGAGGAAAAGCCAGTCCTATGCTGGCGCTTCCTCAACAGGGCAAAACTCACCAAAGGAAAAATCGAAAGATCAAAAAGCAACTGGGAGAGCCGCAGTCCTTATAAGCGAGCAAGGGGCCGCGGCTCCTCTCCACCCGGCACAGGGGGTCAGATGGGGCAGCATACCAAATTGACCTACTGCCCTCTCTCTGCCTCCTCCGATTTCTCTGTAGTCCGGGCGACACGGGTGGGTGAGAGAGACAAGCAGACGTGCCCAATCCACTTCGGTCGGAGGCAGCGACCTCCGGCCGGGACCCCGCACCTGTTTCCTGGTGCCACTTGATAGACACTCAACAATATTTTCCACCAGACCATTTCAGCCGGATCAAGGAAGATGCTCGGACAATCTTCGCGGGCAAAGCCACAACTTAGGTGCATCAATGGGACGCACTCCCAGGGCTGAATGTTTATTACCCTACTTACGTAGGGCCGTATAGTGTGCGCTTGGCCCTGGAAGGGGTTACTTGGCTTTCTCTAATCCCCAGGGCCGAGAGACTAGCAAGCACCCTGTACACTGGACTTCGCCACGAAGCGTCAGCCGCCCTACCCAGCAATGCCCAACGTCTCTCCCCACTCGCATGTCAGGCAAAGCCGGAAGAGTTAGGCGTTAGCAACCCACCCATCCAGGCAGCAGCACCCACCCCAGCGAAATGCAAGGCCAGTGTCTCCCGGGCACCTACCAAGAGGGGGACCAGACTATGCATGGTATCCGCCCGACATCCCGCCTCTGTTAGTTCAGATCTGGCAGTAGGCCTACTAGCTGGGCCAGATCCTTAACTGTTGCCACCGCGTGAAGGTAGAGGTTGGAACTAGGGAGGGGACCTACCTCAGCTTATCGTAGCAGCTCAGGCCGAGACCCTATGCTGCTCATATGCTTTCACACGCCAATCTCTACAAGCAAACTCCTAGAAGCTACTCGCAGGACCAGCGAAACAACAGCCATGAGTGACTGAGTGCTTTGGCATGTTTGTGATGAAGACTTGTTAGTTTATAAAAGAATCTTTTAGGGTTATTAACTTTGATCGTAAGAGTGTTTTCAAACACATTTTTACATTTCATTTTAAAATTTTAAATTTGACCAGTCTGCTGGGCACCTTTTGAGCTGGGCTCAAATCTGAATCTGTCAACAACAATAGAAAAATCTAATTGAGAAACCTGAAGTTCCTCATGAAAAGCAAGTCCATTTCAACCACCTCTAAGATAGTAGTAATGCCTGCATCTAACTGGGATCGCTTTTCTCTGTGTCCCCAAGGTGTCTTTTTACGTTACTCTGTACTCATGTTTTGCATCATGTGAACTTTCCACAGGGCAACAGTTAAAACTGCCAAAATGGGTGAAAGTCAGGAAAGCAGCCATGGATTGTAATAATAGCTTCAAAATGTACAGCTTCTGAGCTGTACATGCATTAGAACATCCAAATTATTTTTACATGTATAATGCATCACACCAGGCAGTGTGTGAACCTCAAGTGTACAGGAAAAAGACATTATTTTGTATTGTCATCATAGACAATTTTGAAATGAATTTATTGTTTTTGCAAAAAACATATCTTCCATGCTGTGAAAGGACACTAAGAAGTAGTCTAATGACCCAACAACTCGTTCTTTTCTTACCGAAAACTATAAATTTGCCAGATTCAGCCCAAATAAACTATAATGCTGACTAATTAACAATATTATATATCCTATTCGCTTTGCCTTAGCATCGAGTGTAGCTGCCCAGAGTACACTTTGAATGTGTCAGTGAAGCAGAAATATCATCAGTCCTAAACAGACCCACCATATCAAGTTTTGACCTACTATCAATGCATGATATTAACCCATAAACAATTTAGATAAATACCAGATTTCTTCAGTTCATAAACAATCCTAATCTCTGGAAATTAGCACTGCACATTCTGCACTAAGACCAAAAAAAAAAAAAAAGAAACAAAAAGAAAATTGCAAGCCAATAGTGTTCTATCTGCCCTCTTCTAAAAACAGACAGACAAAATCGACTCTACTATTCTTTGAAATCTGATCCAATAAAGCTGCTACGAATACTACAGCTAATGCCCTCAATAGAGGTTATTTTTACTTTTGCTTTGGTACAATAGTTGCAAGAGAAGCTGAGGTAACAAAAAAGGAATGTTTCATGTACTACAGTGTACACCGGTTATAAGAAACTTGAGGGGGGAGAATTTTTTTATTTCTTATTCCGAGTTTTCTTATCTAAAAGTCGGATATAAGAAAGTATTTTGAAAAATATTTCTTATAACCGAGTTCAGTTAAAAAAAAAAAAGGCTTAAAACATTTTTTTCCTCAGTTCGTATGTTTTGCATTAAATAAAGAAATATCTGGTTTCTCATAAAGACCTGCACAGAATGTGTAGAGTTAAATGCGCTTGTGTCCTTTTTTTTTTTTTTTTGAATATGAAAATACTGTTTTTGCTTCCCAACTGTAGCGCTGGCAGTCATGTGGTAAAGAAAAAACAAAACAAAAAGAAAAAAAAAAAAACAAACAAACTAACAAGAGCTAAGGAGAGAAAGAGAGAGAGAGTGAGAGATTCTGAGTTATTCAGAGAATAATCTAGTCTTACCAACGAAAAATTTTGCAAACACAAGTTTTATTTATTTTTTTTTTCTTTCTTTTCAAAGTGAATAATGTAATCATGATTATGCACGATTAAGAATTAAAATAAAAACAGATTGCTGAACTGTGATACAGTTGTGCCTGCACAACTGTTTAGTAAAGTTTTAATTTCTGTGCGTATTCAGTGTGTGAGACTGTTTTTTGTTCTATCTTACTTGTGCCATGGGATGTGTTTAGATTGAATAAAATACATAGCGATGGCAGTGATCACTGAAGAGGTTTCTGCCGTGATATGTTGGGGTATGATGTTACTTCTGGTTAATAAATATGTTGTCGAGAGTGCTGCAGATTGGATCACTTAGTGGTGTAGGTTCACTGCTGCTATTTCACTTTCAACGACTTCAAATTTAGTATATATCTACATACATGTATTTTTCTCCTCTATGAGAGCCACAATTAGTCAATTTTGAATGAAACCAGATTTTGATCTTAAATTTCCTATTTGATCCAATTGCTGCCGAACCTTTTGAAACAATTTCATCATTTTTCCTAG
>JBCAUA010089433.1:0-10547 GCA_038406235.1 Peronia verruculata
TAGATAGATAGATAGATAGATAGATAGATAGATAGATAGATAGATAGATAGATAGATAGATAGACAGATAGATATGTAGGTAGGTAGGTAGATAGATAGATAGATATTTGGATAAATATATACATGTATACATATATATTATGTGTGTGTGTGTGTGTGTGTGTGTGAGAGAGAGAGAGAGTATTTTAGCCAAATTAATAATTTTTTGCTTGTTTCGCATTTTCAGGTAAAGTCACCCTGGAAACGTACATCTCGCAACTTCATGTTTACCTGGCTTCGAATGCAAAAGCATTGCTGTTGTACATCCCAGGATATCCCATGCTAAACTTTTCATTTGCAACCCTTATTTACCTCTTGATTTCCCACACACTTTTTGCTATCACCAATGACAGCAGCAGTTTTCTCATTCAAAAAGATCTCAAAGTACTGCTGCGTAATATAGGTGCCATAGTCGCACTTTTTGTTGTATCTGCCATGTGTGCATTACTTTTCACATAGCTGTAAGTGATGCCTTATATTTGTGCCTCGGATATGTAAATTATTGGGACCTACTTAGAAATGCTGAATACATATTTCGAATATTATTATCTTACGTTTGTTCTGGGGTTCGACAACCCAGATTAATGACAAAAAATTACATCATAAAGGATACAAAATCCACATCTCATTTAGGATTACATACAATTTCCATGCATCCACATGGTCTTTGTTTGACAAACATGGTACAATACTTGCACTGAACCGGGGCTTAACACAATATCCATGCCCTGGATCCGGTGAATGTTCGCTTCATTTTATTACCTCTTTCAACTCCTCCGGGGTGGTTATCTCGAAGTCAAAAGTAAATGAGTTGCAAACTTGCAATACATGTAATAATATTGTTCTCTACTGATGTCCCAAAAAGTCGACATCTTGTGAAACCATTGAGACAATCCAAGGACTAAGATTAAAATCTGGCAAGAAATAAATCATTCCTCTTCATGATAGTAATCTATTTCTTCCTGAGATGAATTGGGTATTCGTGTCCTTTTTTTTTTTTTTTATCGTTTTCCTAATAACTGATATTAGACAAAAACTTATAGAAATATTTTTGCAATTGCCATAGACAAAAGAAAAATGCCATGGTTAGGCCTTTTAATTATTATTATTATTATTTATTTTTGTGCACCATTCATAATTAGAGTTGTGCTGAGCACTAAATTGCAGCACATTTTACTTAGAGCGAAAGCCAATCAGGCACCTGCCCCAAGTTTTGTCCACCCATAGGGCATGAATATATGAAGGCAGTCTTGATCGCATAGCAATGTACTATGAACTACCGTACAATTAGGTTTACATCTGCCTCTCTTTGTTTTTCACTTTAGAATCAAATCGGAAAGACAATGAATTTAAAACATATTGTCTCTTATTTTTTAATTTATTTTACTTTATTTTTTATCATAAATATTTTCTTTTTGTAGGCGTTCTTAGATTTTGATTTGTCAGAAGATCGTCTGCTTTGATAGTGACAGGCTGAATGATAGTTTGCAAATTCCAAGGCATCTACGGTAGTAATGAAAGCAATAAACCCTTGACGCTGATTCTTTAAGTTAGCTACATATATTTATCAATTGGGGTGTTCCTTATTTATTACAATTATTATTTTTTAAATGTACCGTACTTAGAACACCACTTTACCCATAACCCTATAAGTTTACGCATGTCACACACACATATGCTTCACACGTTATACACATTTCGTATACCAGTACCCATTAACGTAAGGTGTTATGGTTTTTATAAGCTTTTCAACCTCCTAAGTGGTGGTTATCTCAGCTGTCCACAACCGTGGTCTAAAAATAACATAACGTTATGGTGTTATGTGTACTCAAGAATAACGTAAGGAACTCTAAATGAATCAAATGAAAGTAGCCTACGTTTCTGAATGTTATGATGTTATCAAAGGTAACCAGTAAAGCTTTGAGCACCAATCCTGGCAAAGCTTTTAGATATAGCATTATTGTGTTCATACATGTATCTAGCATTTTAAATTTAGGTAGGTTATACAATAACAACGGCAACAACATACATGTATCACTACACAAAAATAAATCAATACTGAGATTATACATGTACATGTAATAAAATCCAGAAGACATTGCAACGTGCAGAGAAATATTATACAGGGTGTACACAAAAGCACCCCAGATTTCAGACAAAAAGTGTAACATTACTGTCATATTCTTTCACATTTATGTTGCTACAGTTGCATGATTTCAGGGAAATTTCATGTGGTATAGGTATTTTGATGTGGTAAACCTACTTAGGCAGCATAGATTGCATTCAGTGTGTGCCACTCTGGTTATTCGCAAACATCAACCCGTCTGGTTATTATCTAGAGTGGTATGCTTCAATGATAAGTTTTTTAAAGTTTGTTTTTTGCTGACTCAGGGTTGCATTATAGGGAATCAAATATGAAAATGTTGTTGTTAGGGAAGCTGTGGACACCATTTTCATGACTATATTTGAATCGATTTAGATAACACAACTTCTTGAAATCCGGGAATGTTTATATATATATACTAGAAGAAAGCCCACGGCCTCCGTGGGAGATTAAAAAAAAAAAAAAAAGTAGTCCTGGGACATGTGTATGACAAAGCGTGCGCACCCCCATGTTGACATTTTGGTTGACTGAACTGAAGGTCTCTCAAAGGAAACGAGTTGTAAATGCGTTTTACTATCGAACGTACAATTCTGATCAAGCACCCTCGCGAGTTTATTGTTCAGTTATTATCGCTTTGGAGAATAACATTAGATAAGAAGTTTTTTTTTTTCGGGTATATGTACACAGAAACACAGATCCATACGCAACAATGTTGTGTGCCAAATTTCACATGCATCCGGTTCAGCAGTTTTCGAGTCCATAAGCCTATTGTGGGTTTTCTTACAATGTTATAATATAGATAGACTAGAAGAAAACCCTCGGAACTCGTGGGAGAAATTTTTAAATACAGCCCTCCGACTTAAACTGTATGTCAACGCGTGCGCACCTCGATGTTGATATTTTGGTTGATTAAACTGAAGTGTACTCAAAGAAAACGTGTCTTGAACGCTTCATACCATCGAACGTACAATTCGGATCAAGCAGCCTCGCGAGTTTATTATTCAATTATTATCGCATTTTTAGAATAACATCAAGGATAATAAGTTTTTTTTTTTGTTTTGTTTTTTTTGTTTTTTGTTTTTTTGGTTTATGTACACAGAAACACAGATCCATATGCAACAATGTTATGTGCAAATTTCATACTGATCCATTCAGCAGTTTTCGAGTCTATAAGCCTATTGTGGGTTTTGTTTCAGATTTATGGTATAGATAAAATAGCCCTGCGACTTCAAGCATGCGCATCTTAGAAGAAAACCCACGGCCTCCGTGGCAAGGATTTTCTTTCTTTCTTTTTTTTTTAAACTTGGCTCTGCGCCGTAAAGTGTATGACAAAACGTGCACACCTCGATGTTGATGTTTTGGTTGATTACACTGAATGTCACTCAAAGAAAACGCGTTTTTGAACCCGTCATACTATAGAAGGTACAATTGGGATCAAGTAGCCTCGCGAGTTTTTTTTTAAATTATTACCGCATTTTTAGAATAACGTCAAAGATAGAAAGCGCTTTTCCAGTTTATGTACATAGAAACACTGATCCGCATGCAACAGTGTTTTGTGCCAAATTTCAGATGGAT
The DNA here is from genome assembly GCA_038406235.1 of Peronia verruculata. Lineage (NCBI taxonomy): Eukaryota > Metazoa > Mollusca > Gastropoda > Systellommatophora > Onchidiidae > Peronia > Peronia verruculata. The sequence continues at coordinate 3,719 of JBCAUA010089433.1, forward strand.
CCATTCAGCAGTTGTTGAGTCCATAAGCCTATTGTGGGTTTTCTTGCAGTTTTATAATATAGAGATATATTATCCTTTATGTGTGTCCGTCTGTTTCACGCTTTCTTTGGTAATTACAAATTTAATGATTGTTGATAATGTACTTGGTATACCAGTGCTGAACAGGCAAGTTAGAGTGCCCCGGAAGTGGCCTCTCTCTCTCTCTCTCTCTCTCTTGCTTTGGCCGTTGGTTCCACACACGCACTGTTTCCTCCTTGCTCTTGATTTATTAAAGCTTATTTCTTATGCATGACCTGCTTGTTCTGTCCAGTGCACCGATTAACATGGTGGCAGCCGAAAAGTTCTAAACTCTTGTGAGTCTTGATAAGAACAAATACAGTTGACTTATCTCTGAAGACTTAGATCTAGATCTAGAAATGCAAACGCCAAGATTCCGAAATTCAGCCTAGGCCTAGATCTACATGCCGTATCGCCGACTGTTTTTTTTTTTTCAACCCAAGGGAGATCATTCAAATAAAGCAATCACAATAGTCGCTCCCTTGTTACTTATATTGGTATGGCTGAAGCATCATTTAGGCTCCCACATGAGCTAAATCTATGCTCAGGGAATGTCCCTGAAAACTACAGAAAATGGAAAAGGTAAATGGAGATATATGTGAAAGCCTCTGGCAGCGCATCCAAGTCCTTAGAAATTCAAACGGCAATCAACCTCAACTGCGCTGTACCAATTAATGTATTGGAGGTATTTGACCAGTTCGAATTTGAAAATGAAGATGACAGAAATAATCCAGACATCGTCTATCAGACGCTGCTCGAATATTGCAACCCAAGAAGCAATGAAGTTCTGGAAACCTATCGATTTTGGAACCTCCCAATGACATATTTCTTTGATGTTTTTAAGACATCCCTCCGGACACAAGCAGACAAATGCAGTTTTGCTGATTTTAAGGTATGCGTGATGAGAGATAAGATCGTTTTCTCGGCTGAAAGGAAAGTACAAGAAAAACTTCTAAGAGACAATGAACTCACTCTGGTAAAAGCGGTGAAAATCTGCCAGGCTTTCGAGCAGACCAACTACCAACTTGAGGAGATGAATTCCCTAATAGACAAAGTGAAGCTAAGAACTTGCCAAAAGATGTCTTCTGGACCAAAGAAACTTGGACTTAGAGATGAAGTGCAGCAAAGAATGGACAAAAATGCACCAGCCAAGAGATTCATTACTGAATGTCAGTTTTGCGGTCGCAGTCACCAACAAATCAAATAAAGGTGTCTGGCTTGGGGGAAAACGTGTTCTGACTGTTATGGTCGTAACCACTTCGCAATAAATGCAAGAAAACCAAGCATGTTAACGTGACTAATGAGGATGGATGTTATGAACATGATGCTGACGTGGATTCCAATTACGAGTGGCTCAATGCAGTAAATGCAAAGAAAGAGAGAATGACAGCGGTACTTAAAATACATTTTAAAAATGTCAGGTTCCAGGTGGACACGGAGGCTGATGTTAACATCATTTGCAAGAAATTTGTCAAGAAGGAGCAGACTAGAAAGACAATGCAAACACTGACAATGTGGAACAGACAAAAATGAAACCAGAGGGTGAAGCAACTCTCATTGTTCACAATCCAAAAACAAGTGAACATAAAATAATGTCCATTTCACTGTGGTAGGAAATGAGTATGGCTGCTTCTTAGGTTTGAAAACTTCACAAGAGTTGGGTCTCCTCACTATCAATGACCACAACTTCATTCGCAGACTTATGACAAGCAACAAAGGAGAGTGCGATGATTTGGGCGATCTTGGAACAGTAAAGTTAACTGTAGACCCAACTGTTAAGCCCACTGTCCTTCCTTGCAGGAAAGTTCCCCATTCGATGAAGGACAAAGTGAAATCAGAGATTGAAACATTGCTAGACAGAGGGATCTTGGAAAAGGTAGAAGAATCAACAGAATGGGTCAGTCAAATGGTTGTGGTAACAAAGAAGAATGGAGGTTTACGCATCTGTATTGACTCACAACCGCTAAACAAAGCATTATGCAGAGAACATTTCAAGCTCCCCACGTTTGATGATGTGCTGTCTCAGTTTGAAAATGCCCAGGTTTTCTCAAAATTGGATGTCCAAGAGGCATACCGGCACTTGAAGCTAGATGAGGAGCCGAGCAAACTCACTACGACGATGACTCCATTCTGGTACAGAGTAAGGTGGACAAGATTGCCTTTCGGCCTAAACATGGCCAGTGAAATTTTCCAAAGAAAGCTTACTGAGGCTCTTGAAGGTCTTGATGGCTGTGTGAATGTTGCTGATGATAAAGTCATTGTTGGCAGAGGTACTACCAAAGAAGAAGCAGAAGCAGATCATGAAAGAAATCTAAAAAACCTGCACAAGAGATGCCAGAGTAAACAATGAGAAAACGATCCTGAAGCAAAGCGAAATTGAGTTTATGGGTCACAGGATAGGCACTATTGGCATCCAACAGTCTCCTGACAAAGTGAAGGTGATACATTTGTGTACTTGAAACACCACAGCTACTGGGGAAACGTTTTTGTGGCATGGTTCAGTACTTATCAAGGTTTACGAGCAGCTTATCTAAGGTAGTAACACCGATCAGAGAACTCACTAAGCAAAACACTGATTTCGTATGGTCTAAGGAAAGAGCTCATCACTCAAGCTCCTGTATTGGCATACTACAACCCACAGAAACCATTGGAATTCCAAACGGACAGCAGCAAAGATGATCTAGGTGTCACGATCTTGCAGGATGGCAGATCCATAGAATTTGCCTCGAGAAAACACCCAGAGACTGAAATACGATGGGCCCAGATCGAGAAAGAGATGCTGTCAGTTGTCTATGGCCTTGAAAAATTTGCCAGTACACATTTGGAAGGAGGTTACTGTGACAAACGACCACAGACCCCTTGCTCAAATCTTGAAGAAACCACTGGGTCAAGCCCCAACGAGACTACAGAGACTCCTGCTGCGAGCTGGCAGATACAATTTCAACTTCCGTTGGCTTCAAGGCTCTGAATTGGTCATGGCTGATTTCCTATCAAGAGACTGCAACGCTACGGATGAAGCACCTAAACAGTCAGCAGTGACATACCGGACATGATGATAGACAAAGTGAAAGAGCACACAAACAATGACCCTACCTTGCAGTCACCAGTCACAGTCATTGTGAATGGTTGGCCTAAAAAGAAGGATGACCTGCCCCATGAGCTCAAGCCATACTTTGGTTTGAGAGATACACTTACAATAAATGGCGGCATCATCCTAAGGGACAAAGAATCGTCATCCCAAAGAGACTCAGGCCAGGGATTAAGCAAAAGCTGCATTCAGCACACCTGGCTTATGACAGCATGATGCGACGTGCTCGCAGGAAGGTTTTCTGGCTGGGAATGGCTGCTGAAATCAAACAACTAGCAGACTCGTGTGATGCATGTCAGTTCATGAGGCCAGCAAACACGAGAGAAACCCTAATGCATCACACACCAAACAGTACGATGCCTTGGGAAAAAATTGGATGCGATCTGATGGAGATTCATGGAAGACACTATCTCATAACTGTCGACTATGCCACCAATGTCATTGAAACTGATCTCCTGGCAACATTTACAGCAAGTGCTGTAATTACCAAATTAAAATCACACTTCGCTCGATTTGGGATCCCCAAAATCGTTGTATCAGATTGTGGATCCCAATTCACAAGTCAAGAATTCCAGGAATTTTAGGAAATGGTCCTTCACCCACACAACATCAAGCCCAGGTTATCCCTTGTCTAATGGAAGAGCGGAGTCTGCGGTCATGCTCATAAAAAATATGATGATGAAAGCCCTGAGGGAGGGACAAGACCAATATGAAGCACTTCTAGAACTCAACAACTCACCAAGACAATACGCAGAGAGGCTCCAGCTGAAGCAATGTTGCAGCGAAAAGTCCGCACCCTAATTCCGTCGGTAGACAAATCTAAACACTACTCACAGGCAAAGGCAGTAAAAAGAAAGCAAAGTGTCTCCGATTCATACAACAAACATGCCGAAGATCTGCCACCGCTCCAGTGCGGTCAGCCAGTCTATTATCAAAACCCAGAACAATCATCGTGGCAAAAGGGAAAGGTGACCAGGAGACTTGATCATCATTATGCGATTGAGGAGGAGACTGGAGGGCATTATGGACGAAATAGGGTACACCTGCGACCCAAGATTACAGCTTTCCGCCCAGACTACGAAAGTGAAGATGAGATCCAGACCAGCAGAGGTGAGGCGACCCCAGAGACCCTACAGACTCTCTCCAATCCTGATCCATCCTGCATACCAGCCCACCAGGCTCAGCAACAAGCTGCCCCGCTGACACGGCTCTAGCGCAGCACCATGCGACCAGCATGGATGAAAGACTATGTCATGTCGTGAATGTTCTAGTTTTTGACTCCATGGTGCCACGGAAAGATCAGTGTTTAGGTTAAATACTTAGTATCTGGCTGGACTGAGTGAGGGGGTGGACCTGGTCAATTATTCCAGTGTTCTTCTTTAGTTTCTTAATTGATTCCCGGACATTGCTGATTATTACTTTTATTGAGAGTGATAAGAGTTGTGTATGTAAGCCCGCACGTACGTGTCTGTGTGTGTGTGTGTTTTTTTTTTTTTTTTTATTTTATTTATTTATTCTATTTTTATTATGATATCCTTTAGTTAAAGTTAAGGGGATGTTGATAATGTACTTGGTAACACCAGTGCTGAACAAACAAGTTAGTGCGCACCGGAAGTGGCCGCTCTCACCCACTGGCGCTGGCTTTTGACCGTTGGTTCCACACCTATACATTCAGTTTAATGAACCAAAATATCAGCATCGATGTACACATGCTGGTCAAAAGATTTAAGTCGCCGGATAATATATTTTTTTTAAAAAAATCCCACGGAGACCCTGAGGCACCCAGCTAGTATACTGTAAGTTCTGATGCCGAAGGTCCAAACTGACGATCTCGGTAGCACATGCAGCACTGTGTTTTATCCCTGAGGCTGGGTTACACTTCTAGTCTAGAGTTACACTGAGCTACACCGAAGTTCAGTTTATTTCCTGGCAATTGAGAGGCTCGAAGGGCATTGTCCAGAGGCTAACGTATTTCCTTTTGCTGGAGGAAACGGAAAAATAAAGAACCAATACCGTTGTTGTCTATTTCAGTACTTTAGGTTACAGAACTTTGAGAATAATAGCAAAATGACAAAAACCGTTTTATGAAAAGTCTCCTTTTTTTTTTTTTTTACATTCTATCGACTTTGTCGCTGCAGTGGACGTTCTATTCTTAATGAGAGATTTACATTGAGATTAATGGAGGAAGCGAATTTATAGTTTGCAATGGACTTTCAAACCTTTATAAAAACACCAACTGATGTACATAAGTGTGTCAAAAATCTGAATCTTTTGACAATTTATGGGCAAGTGAATAACATAAGTAGGTATGTCCAGATGTGTATTTTATGGTAACCTATTTTATGTTGAACTGCAGAGAGCTGTCATAGCTCTGCCTGCAGACGAATATTTCTTGTTTACTCAGACACTACCAGAAGATGTATGGCTAGTGAAAGAAAAGTAATTTGTCTATCAGAATAGAGCAACATTGATCTTTTCTTTCACGAAAAAGGAAATATCACCGCCTCAGAACATCCCTTCTCATTTCTTATAAATACGGTCCTCCTGTAATCCATGCAGTAATTGATACTTAGTTCATCAGCTCTTGACTCCATTGTCAGTGTACTCCTTTAGAATGTCCCAACACCTGTCCCGTCAACGCCTTCCGAACAGGCAACTGTGTCTGTGTCTGTCGGGGTCAGAATCTGGTCTATGATCCTGTCACGAACACATGTGGTAAGGACTGCAAGCAATAATCAATGTCAGTAATAACAAACATGGCAACAACTATAGAAAGGACAGATATCTTGTTCAAAAGTTAAAAATTGACAAGTCTTAGGCCCAGGACTTACGAAATAGTGCAGGTGGTGTTAATAGTTATGACATAAAACCTTCTCCTCCCCTGCCCCACCTCAGTAAACCTAAATGTCATAAATTAGTGTTTCCTGATGACTTTACCCCTAACTGACAGATGCCTTTTAAGTTGTACTTGGCTATTTGAACCATTTCAGAGTTACAAATAAAAAGGCCTTCCATACAACTAATGGGTTAAAGTTATCCGGCATTACAGAAGATTTCCAATGACTGGTAATACATTTTTATTTATGGTTATGGTAAATCGTTTAAGAACTCCATCAGACATTTACGTCATGTTTGTGAAAATGACTCAGCCTAACTTGAAGTCAGCCCTGTGATGACGCCGGATCTTTATTTCATGGCGTCTTTGATTTAAAAAAAAAAAGTAGGACAAAGAAGTCATTTTCTACCACGATAAAGTCCGTCATATAAAACAGTGGAATACACTATGGCCACCAAGTTACGTGCATACACAACCTTTTAAATTAGCGGATTGTTTTCAAATCATGTCAAGGATTTGAGTCATGGCTTCTAAATACAATGGTCTCCGCCTAAGAACCCTCCGCCTAAGAGCCCAGTCCGCCTAAGAACCCACCTCTGCTGCGAAACCGAATTTTTCCTCTATAATTTACCTCTCTAAGAACCTGATCTGGATGCTCCCAAATAAAAAAAATCCCTCTAAGAGCCCGGTGTCGGACCAAGATATCTGAGTACTTATGGGGTAATTCCACATCATACTGTCCACTTGAGAGAAACGCACAGTGCTAGATACGCAGTAACATGGGAACGGGGTGGAGGGAACAGGTAGACAAAGGAGTGGAAGTGATGGTTGATGTATGACTGCGTAAT
>JBCAUA010089444.1:0-10547 GCA_038406235.1 Peronia verruculata
TAGATAGATAGATAGATAGATAGATAGATAGATAGATGGATGGATGGATGGATGGATGGATGGATGGATGGATGGATTGATTTATAGAGAGAGAGAGCAAGAGAAATGAATAAGGAAGAGAGGCTTCATGAGGAAGAATGAAATATAGAAAGACAATGAAAGATTGATAGATACAGCGAGAAGCACAGGCATAAAGAGAGAGAGAGAGAGAGAGAGAGAGAGAGAGTGAGAGAAAGAAGGAAAGGGCGGGCGCATGTTATCCATGAGTCCGAGTATTTATAGAAAGGTGATGGGATGAGGGCAGCCCGGATAGCATTGATTCACTTAATGGGGATGTTTTTGTCCGGCATGCTGGTTGTTTTGTCGGTTATTAGCTGGGCTGTTGTCGTTGTTGATCTTGGTGGCGATGTGTTTGACTGTGCGTTTGTTTATGTGTGTGTCTGTGTGTGTGTGGGAAGGCGTTTGGTGTAGAAAGTGTGAGAGGGTAACGGATGGGATTATATGTTTGTTTGTATTGGGGTTTAACGACGCATCAGCATAATCACGACTATACTGTGTCAAACACGGTACGATATATCCACACGTCAAGAAGAAGAGAGGAAAGAGAGCGGGACAGTCATAAGGAGGGAGAGGCGAGACGTCTCCCCTGGAATGTCGAGGATGGCACTCCATGGGAGACATCCCAGACTTACACTGCCTGCAGGTGGGAGCAGAGTACCTTCATGTACTTATAAACTTGTTCCCCAGGGAGTACAGATGAGATAGTGATGTGGTCTAGTATATGGCTGTTTGTGCGATAATGTGAAAGGGTGAGGTGGGTGAGGTAGATTTTGTGTCAAGTAGATGTGTGTATCATGTGGGAAAAGGGACTGAACAAGGAACAGGTAAGGGGGAAGGGAGGAGTGGGGGATAAGAGTTACATATGAGGGCTAATCAGTGTTGCAAATAAGAAATAATTAAGAAATTAGACCAATTGGTCTATTATTTCACATGCCAAACGAAGGCATAATGATCGTCATGGCTCATGCCCAGAGAGGCACAGGATCTTCTCAACATGTAGGCATTTCAAAAACTTTCTGTTTAAGAAGGGAATTAAATTTTTTGGCTGTCGCCAGATGCTTGGATGGTCACAGATTTTTTTTTTTTTTTAACTTTGAGGGCAAAGATAGTTCACTGTACACATCTTTCTCCATGCTAGAAAATGTCAAGCACAAACTGCCCATAACTCGTCCTATTTGTGTCATGTAAACACAGTGACAGCCTGGCGTGTTGTCGCATGTGTGGAGTGGACAAGAAGTAAGAGACTGATAAGCAGCATAATAGTTTGGGGCAGAAAACCAAAAACAGCCAGCCATTTTGAAATAGATCTCAATAGACCAACAGGTAGTGTAAAGATCATGCCGAAAGAATCTCGAAACGTGTCTGATAACGAGAGGGAACTCCCCCCCCCCTTTTTTTTTCTCCAAATCTTATTTTGGATAGTCAGTTTCCCCACTGTTGTGACACACTCTGTTTTTAATCCATAAACACTGCAAACTTAATAGACATATATTTGAAATCAGCTAGACAGGTTTACATAGTTAAAAAAGGAACGACCTAAATTCGACGAGCGGTGATGGGCGCAGTTTTCAACCTCTTGAGTCATAACGTTTTCTGAATTGTGTGTGGCATACTAAGGAATGAGAAGAAAGACTCCCCAGGCAGTGCCCAGGCAAGGGAAATAATTCCTATTGCTATGCATTTTTGAATAGCTTTCTTGGTTCGATCCCACAATATCTGTGCCGAGTTCAAGCCTGCTGATAAGTTCTTTCAATCGCAGAAACATCCCCGAGATCTGCTGTAGGTAGTTCCATAAACATGGACGCCCCTGTGGAAGGAATCCGATTACTGTCCGATAGGAACAATGTTTTGTACATATCGTGCAGCGTGGATATTTATAAATAATTGTCAAAGCAAGCCTACGGCTAGAATATGAAACGCTCGTCGAGATCGGATATATTTTTTATTATGACTTTATTGATTACTATTTCCTGGAAATCGATGAGAGTTGATAAAATATCGAAATAAATAAAATAAATAATAGAACAAAGTAACAACAACAGCAGCAGCAGCAGCAGCAGCAGCAGCAGCAACAACAACAACAACAACAACAACAACAACAACAACAACAACAACAACAACTGATACAACATGTGTTGCATGCAAAGTGATCATATCCCTAGGGGAAGCTGTACCTAGGGGCCTTTGATATAGGTCTAGCTTTTCAGAATCATTCGCTAAAAAGCACATTGGAGAGAGAAGAAAAAGAAATGCACTCCGATTCAGTTCTGAAGAAGAAGGAGAAGAAAATGTCATAGAAAGAAACTGTTTATGACATGGTTTTTAGTGACAAGGCTGGGGTAGAGATATAGAGAACTATAGCCATTGCTCTCCCGGGATTGTCTTTGCAGGGCAATGGAAATCAAACCCTCATATTGATCAGCTGCTTTGCGTTTTCGGTGAGCAAAGGGGACCATGTTTAGGTCATGGCAGCTTGAAAGCGATTTCTTACCATTCCACTGATTTTCGCCTAGTTGTCAAGTTTGTTTGTCTGTTATTTTATTTGTTTGTGTTGGGGTTTAACGACACATCAGCATGATCACGGCTATATTGTACCAAATACGGTGAGATACGTTGACACGTCAGGAGGAAGAGAGAAAAGAAAGCGGGACAGGAGCAAGGAGAGATGCCAGCCCTGGAATATCGAGGATGGCATTCCATGGGAGACATCCTACCAATGATGGGCTTTCACCGCCTGCATGTGGGAGCAGGGAACCAATTTATATACCCCGGGCCCCCGCGGGAGATGTCGACATATGGGACATAGTATAACCGTTTATCCCAATGAGGAATCAACTCAGCGATGGCATCGCCTGTGATAGAGGAGAATATAGCTGGATTGGACTTTCTTCCGCCATTTTGTTGGTCAATGAATGTCATATCAATCTCTTCATCTGTGTTATGTGTATTATGCAATGCATGCGCGATTAGAATATCCATATAGAAATTTACACGTGGATAGGTTATAAATAGCATCGGCGTGACTAATGTTATCTATTTTTCATGTCATTTTAGCTCAGAAATGGCTGTGCGCCCAAACAGGATCTAGTTGGACGAAGTGCGTGACTTGGCTCTGTTTTTCTTAGCTAAGAAATGGCCGTATGGATAAACAAGATCTGATAGAAGTGCACGATTTAGTGTTGTACACTGGTTACTATCCTCATTGCCATAGATGTTATCCTCATAGCCATTGGTGTTATCCAGGCAGGTATCACTCCAGGAAAACCCCAGCCTGTAACGTGCTAGAGGTTGTAGGTAGCCCCTGGCCGGAAAGCGTGAGAGATTGTGTGCCGTTAGCGGGTATAAATCTGGGTGTGATCTTAATGATCATCGTGCCCGCCAGAGGTTGTTTGGGACCACATCGTAGCTGATATCGTGAACAAGGGGTAAAGTATCAGGCCTTTTCGATTAAAACTTGTATTGAACATCACGCCATCTTTATCCTGATCATCTTTGTCACCGTTTTATTCTAATAAGCTGAATGATAACGAGCCATGTATTTGAATTAATTCCAAGGCAGTGGATCTTGCTGTCCGTGCATCAAGCGCATGGATGTCACTGGAATTTTGACTGTTAACCCTTTCCTTCTCTAAGTCTTTGCGAATTAAGCTTGCTATCTTGTCTCTGAGAAAATCAAAGATCTCGATATTTATTAATGGTTACAGCAAAAACACTGAGACTCGATCTGTGTAGCGTCTTTGGTCGTAATACATATCTGACTTAATGGTTCGGTCTGGTATCGTTGGTGTCGCGTCGGCAGATCGAAGAGAATTACTTTTCAAAGTAACAGCGATTGTAGCTCTCGCAACATGTCAAAATAGTTAACCATGTGTCGCTGCAGGAAAGAAAGAGCCAAGTCGAGCGAATATGCCATGACAAAACGCCTTGTAGTTGACAGCGTATGTTTCCAGAAATTCGTGAGTTAGTTTGGCGATGTCTGTTCTGACGTACAGTGGCCAAAATGCAGTCTGGAGAATGAAGCACTGCAATTGATTCTCTGTGAGTCTTATGGAAAATCCAGACTTGACTAGAAAGTTAGATCATAGGATCATCTTGACCAGTCCTTTATCTTCCCTTTGCCAGACACAAAGGTATTGGAGAGACAGTGTAAAGACGAAGAAGAAGAAGAAGAAGAAGAAAAGGATCACTTTTGTTTTCTTTGCTCTTGAAACTGACATCATGAAAAATGCCGAAAATTTCATGCTGTAAAGAAAGTGTTTTATTCTTATTGTAGTAGTTTTATCTTTTTTTCTAGTGATCAGTCTTTCAAATCACAGGAAGAAAAATGACTATTATCTTCTCTACATTCTTTGTTTAACACCTCTTCTATTTGGCAGAGGAAAGCAGTAGAGCTAGTCAAAACGATATCCCATTACATTGATGAAAAAAGGCGTTTTTGTCAAACATCGTTACCGGGGCAAGGACGGGTTGGCCGAAGCGAGAGAGACAGGCGTGCGGTATCGGCCCCGCTGGCTGGAAGGCAAAGAAAAGTGAGTAGTGTAACCAGTACTGCGCGCACACACAGCACAGAGAGAGAGAGAGAGAGAAGGGGGGCGCGATCTCGCACGGCTAAGTTATAACTGCAACGCCTGCTTGTATCGGCTCCTCTATCTGGGCCTCTCTCTCCTCTCCGCCACCTCCCCGCCCTTCAACACCACGCACACGGCGTGCCTGCCTGCCCCACAAACAGTTGTTTCATCAAAAAGCGAGCATCGCCAGCCAGCCTTTCAAATCATAATCTTGCTCTGGGAGAGACAGGACCCATGCGATTGTGGTGTCGGACTATCTAGTTGGCTTTCTAGACCCGGGGCACGCCGCCGGCTTGGAGGAGTAAGGAACTTTTTTACACGTGTGTTTGGGTGTGAGTGCAGGGTGGTGGACTGGATAGTCTTAATGCTTTTAGATATCAGTTCTGGTGTATTCGAGTGGATAAGACATCGAGTATCCAGCGTGTTTCCACATAGTGGTTTGAAGTGTAGGTACATTATCCAGTCATTCATGTACTGACTAGATCTCTGTCTTTGTTCTATATAATCTAACTGTTCTCATTTCTTCTTTCTTTTTCTTTATCATTACTATTATATTATTATCATTATCATTATTATTATTATAATTATTGCTATTATTATTGTTTTTATTATTGTTGTTATTATTGTTACTATTTTAGCATGGAAACATCAGCAACAAGGATTATATCTCCAGCCATACATGACATTTTTATTTATTTAATTATTTATTTATTTATGTATGTATTTATTTATTTATTTATCATTATAAGTAGGTCTAATATTATTTTTGTTAGCATGAGCATTATTTTCCACATACATGATCTTTTTATTCTAACATTATTGTTGTGGTGACTATTGATATCATTGAGTTTTTATTTCATTATGTTGCCTTTCTATTTTTAAACATTTGCTATTACAATTTGTGTTTCGGTGTTTGCAATGAGGGAGATAAACTGACTCAAACAGGTAAGATATCAACACCATAAACCTCATTCTGTTTCTGCTTTTTTCATTTTTTTTTTCGACGGCCTAGCCGTGAGTTCTCCTGCCTGGTCCTATGCGGACCTTACTGCTTCAGCAGATCAGATGGAGAAAATGAGGCCGTTTTTGAAGCGAGAAATCAGATCGAGTTTATGTCATTGGGAGAGGGAGGGAGTTAGAGAGAGAGAGAGAGAGAGAGAGAGAGCGAGAGAGAGAGAGAGAGGTGATTTGAATTTCGTTTTCAGGCGTGAGGCAGTCTATCAGTTTCTGATATAATTTAAGAGCTGGGAGTTCTCTTGAACAGGTGGGGAAGACATAAACACACGATGGTACAGTAGAAGGATGGAAGGAAGGAAGCAAGGAAAGAGGGAAGGGAAAAGAGAGAAGGAAGGATCGTATCAATCATCAAGAAAAAAAGCAATTAAAAAAAAAAAAACGACAGCAACAACAACCCCCTCCCCCCCCCCAAAAAAAAAGAAAGAAAGAAAGAAAGAAAGAAAGATTAAGCATGAAAGTGTCAGTAAAGCCTACTGGATTACATCAGGTTGTGTAGAATGACATTAATCTTCATGTTTTGGTAGACTGTGTATTTCTAACATTCAGCTGCGGGGTTGAGAGGGGAATTTCAGTGCTAAGTCGTTGCTTGATGAGCGAGTTTTTGATCACATCGGCATCTTAACATATTCTAAGGTTATTGAACGTTAGCATGTGATGAATTAAGATAAAGGTTAAGAAAGGTTAAGATAAGATATGTTACTTTATTTTATACTAAAGTAGAAAATTGGGTAAAGTCTGAACGAACTGAATCCAAAATTATGTTAACAAAAGTCGTGAAAATTCACCATAGTGTTAATACATATTGATCTTTACATGCACATGCATATACATGTACATACCAACCACACATAAAACGTTGCAGCTTTAAAAATGAGACCACAAGAGTATTTGAATAAAGTGGTAGACGTACAAACAATTTTGTTTACAACAAATGGTAAAGAACTTCTTTGTTGTTGTTTGTTTTAGCGCTCTCTCGTCTTGTTTTGATGTGTAACATGCGACCGCTGGGCAGAAAAGAGTTAACGAAAAAAAAAAAGGTGTGGGGGGGGGGAGGGGAGAGGAGGAGGGGGGAAATTAGATATGGCATACTGTGGTGCAGGAGATTGGATGAAAAGAGGTAAAAAAAAAAAAAATCCCGAGAAACACTAGCATCTGAATTCTGTAGTGATTCTCCAGAAATCCTTGTCTTTGAAGGCAATGGTGGGGTTTAGTTTCCTTGGTTAATGAGCTCTGTTGACTGGGAGGAAACGACTCTGCCAATAAAAGCGGAGCACTCAGTTTCTGAACATTCCCTTCCCTGTAGAACATCGGAGTTGCTCGGCAGTTGTTGTCGTTGTCGTCGTTCTTTTACCACCATTTAATGCCGCGAAAAAAAAAAGGTCTTTGTTGTGTGGCTTTGTTCTACTCGTATTGAAATGAGAATACACGGTGTCCCATTGCATGTGGAACGTGATCTCATGACTGGTTTGACGGCAGTGAGGCTGGAAAATTCTAGAAATGACATTGATAGAAACATTTTGACGTCCATGGGTTTTTTAGCACATTCTGGCCACTGGGGATTCCCCGAAATCACGAGGGTCGTGTATCCTGAAGCCTTTCGTCAGATCCGGGCATGTCCGCGCATGGTCATGGTGATGGAGATTTCTTCTCATCATGTGATATCATCTCCGGTTTCAAATCCTCTCTCCACACCTTTAACCCTAATGCTGTTAGAGGAGATTACAGTTAGTTTTGGTTGCTTTTATAATTGTGTTTGTTTATCACCAAGAGAAGACAGTTTAGGTCTAATTGACAACTGCGAGACCGATATTATGTTTTGTATTGTATCTAATGTTGGAAAGATATTTATCACAAAGCTTAATGAGCAAGACTGATCACATCAACCTCTCGACTCTTTTAGGGTTAATTTGAGCATCCTCGATTTATTGGATGTCTATAAATTTGCAGACATATTTTTTTTTGCATCTTTTTAGGGAAAATTAAGTATCCGTGGCCGTATCGCTAGCCCAGTTCTTTGTTGCTCTATCTCCGAGACGGATAGTAAATCTACCATTATAATGTAATTATTTCACCGATCACTTACCCAAACGGGTAGATTTTGAAAATCAGTTGTCCTATCTCATAATGTGCAAAAACAGTTGCTAAACATAATAAAACATCAATCCTCTCAAAATGCGAAGAAGGGAGACAGAGCAACGAAGAACAGAGCTCACGATATTCAGTCTGTCAGTGTCAAGATGATGCGTATCCCGTTGTTGTATGGCCTCAGGTCTAAACGAAAATAGTACGTAGTAGTTAAGTAGTATTTACACCTAGTCTTACCGCTGCCGTGGCGCATTATTTTGCTCCTTCAGACTCACGTTTTCCAAAATAACGTCGACCAATTTCGCTGTTATAGTGCGATTTATGTGAGCAGTGACTACTGCTGTAGTTTGATTTTCTTGAAGTAACGATACCATCTAAAAACTGTCTTTTCCTTTGGTAGGGATGAAACTTTGAGTCAGGGCGCTGTCTAGAGACAGGATCTGAGTATCTGTGGATCAGAGCAGCATTCACAAAAAATGTAGGACGACTGAAGTATTTAGCACTACTCAATGTATGTAAGATTAGCTCATCTCTTTGCTGTGAAATTGTGTTATTGTGTCAAAGGATATTTTCAGAAGAAAACTTTAATGTAATGTCTCTTTATTTGGCGACCATTGGCTGGAAAAGGGAGCTGGACAATATTGCTTCGCTTGTAGTATGTGGGGTCAAAGGAAGTAGTATTCTGCACTGCATGATCTGTAAAGGGAGAATTGGACTTTTTGTTATCTCACTGTAAGAAACGCGAATGTGTTGCTGTGGTAATCTGTTACTCTGTCAGCTTGAAATTATGTTGTACCCTTGTCGCGAGGGCTGCTCGACTCATTCATGCTGAGGATCGGTAGAGCACCACACGTGGCTGCTGGCAACACTGCGAGCTTGACTTGTTTCTCTCCACCAGGGGTGCTCTGTTCTTTGTTCCTGTCTGCCTGCTTGTCTGTCTGTCTGTCCCGCTGCTAACACTGGGACTGGGCTGGTGTTATATCCTACACCATCTTAGATCACTCACTCACTCACACTCACACTCACTCACTCACTCACTGGCTTGGCTCGGCACACACAGGAGATTTCGCCGCTCGATGTGAAAACAGTACGTGCACAGTGTGAGTAGGTAAACACTGCCGCCGTGAGATGTCGATTATCACTAGTCGTGTACAGAAGAAAAGAGTACATCTTACCAAGACATTGGCTGTTTTCATTATTCCAAACAGGACGGTTTGCCTCCACTTTTTTGTTCTTTCTAGACTCGTATCGTAAGGTAATGTTAACACCAGTGGCAATTTACATTGAGAGTCGAAAACAAGAAAGTCGTGGCTGTTTTACCTTTTTCTCCACCTCGCTGTATTTCTTTTCGTTCCCCCCCCCCCCCGCCCCTTTTCTTCTTGTTTTGCTTCTTTCTGTAAAATGTTTTTCATTGGTTTGCCCGATTTTTGTCACCTTTTCTGCTGTATTCTTCCTCTCTATCTGTCTGCTTGTCTTTCTTTCTATGTCTGTCTGCTTTCTATCTATTCTGTCAGTCTGTCTTTCTGTCTGTATCTGTTCGTCTATCTGTTTATCTCTCTGTCTGTCTGTCTGCTTGATTGTCAGTCATTATACTCGGATGCTTCCTCTGCCTGCCTGCATCTCTGATTCTCTTCCTACGATCCTCTCTCTCTCTCTCTCTCTCACTCTCTCACTCACTCTCTCTCTCTCACTCTCTCCCACCTTTGACGCCCACAACTATTGGCCCCCTGAACTAACTGTTACATCTGTTGATCTCATGCCTTGGAGGAAATTCTAGAAGCCCTCAGAGAGTTGCCCATCTCCACATCATATCTGCCTTTGCACTGCTGTGTATGTGGGCGCAGTGTAAGGCCGCAAACACACTGGTCCGTCCGATTAACAGCCACCAAAAGGTAGGCGGTTGTCAGAGGGAAACGCACACAAAGTGAATCTGTTAGACTGTTGCCTTCGTTTCTGTTAGGCACAGTTGAATTTGAAATATAAAAAAAAAATAAATAAATAAACATTAAACCGCTTTATAGGCAAGAAATCTAAAGATCTTCGCACCCTTACTTACTTTTTGTCCGCTGATTTCTAATCTGTCATCAAAACTAACAATTGATGACCAAGAAGCTGGTTTTAATGTTTGCAAAAGTACTCCCCGCCTGGGCCATTTTTAGACAGTGAGTAGAGTTCATCCGACAAATCGAAGAAAAAGGAGCTTCAATCCGACTGACCTTTGCCAGCCGCCGACGGTCGGATGTGACTATAACTTCGCCGTCCGTTTTGACGTTTTGTCTATATTTTCCTTCGTGCACCACTTCAATCCGTGACTTTGTCGCCGATTTCTGTCGGATTGTCGGACCAGTATGTTTTCAGCCTTAGCCCTCCATGCGTCCGACCGGGGGATGATAGTTACAAGTCCTGCTAGCTAGCAAGTTCTGCAGCAGTCTTACAATCCAAAAAAACATCACGCCCAAAAGTCAGATGAAGATAAATACACAGCTCTCTCTGGCTCATCCTTTGAAGCGATGACATGGCTCTCTCAAAAACTTCAAACTGCCAAAAAAATGCCGGGAGTTCTATCCCGAAACGTTTGCAATGTGTTTGTATGTTTTTGAGGGTAGGCCCAGTTCCTTGATAGAACCATCTAGATCTAATCATGCTGTGTTGGCCTCTGGGATATGCCCCCTTTCATGTTCTGACACATGATGGAAAATCTTTCATTTCTTCAAGTGTTTCTGAGATGTTTTTCTTTATATCATTTTCTTTCTTTCTTTCTTTCTTTCTTTCTTTCTTTCTTTCTTTCTTTCTTTCTTTCTTTCTTTCTTTCTTTCT
>JBCAUA010089455.1:0-10547 GCA_038406235.1 Peronia verruculata
TATTTCATGTGTATGCTGTATGAAATAAAGCGGCCGGCAGCCCACAAGGCAGGCCAGTACACGCAAGTAGCGTGACCAGCGTGTGACCTCCAGCCCGGGGTCAAGTCGGCCAGCAAACTAAGTGCGCCGCTATGGAACAGCCGTGTTTTCTGTTGCAAATCAGGATAAGGAAGTCACATAGGTGGACACAGGCCTTTTGATCAGGCTACCTGCTTCTCAGAGTGCCTGCATCACTCCCACATCATTTCTATGTCAATAGGCATACTCTGCAAAGTCAATACGGGTATTGTGGGTTCTTATTTTACTCTCACTATAACAAGCTTTGCAATCTAGGCCAAATGCTATCCCACAGCTCTCACACCCTTTCCCCTCTATCTCTTCCCCATGATTCCATCTAGTATATAGCTCCACTAGAACCGTGACCCGCTCAATAAGATGAAAGATTTGTGGTATCCTCAAGGGACCAGTTTTCGCAGGGGACCAGTTTTCGTCACCTGGTGTGTTCCTAAGTTTACATCAGTGTTTTTGTGATCAGGCATGCGTAACTTGTTTTGTTTTTCAGAAAATGTCACGGGAATAGTGCTGTGCTTTCTAAATCACTTTCCAAGCTGAGAAAAACAACCAAACCTGCAAAAAATGGCTTTTTCACTATTACTTTTAGCTATCAATAAAACTGATCAGGAGAAGATTAAGATGATGACCTTTTCTTCTACATGTTGACATTGTAAGTTCAAATGCGGTAGACAACAAACACCTTAATTAAAAAATATAAAGGAATTCTGCCCTAATTCTCCTGTTTGTCATAGCAAACCAAATGAGCATTGTTAACAATTTTCTTTATGTTCCTTTTGTAAATTTGAATGACAGTTATAATATCTTGTAGCCGTCCTAGTTTCTAATAAACTTCATGTTATAATAAGCATTTTAGAGTTTCCCATGAGTCTTTTCTGAGTTTATATGGAAAATTCCAACAACAATATGACAGATGAAGGCCCTGAAACATGATCATCCAATTTGCCACGCTCATGACAAAATCTAGATCTGTTTCTTATTTGCCCCGGATCTGACAGTGTTCATGAAGAAGCTAAGTAGGTCAAGATACCTGCTCACATGGACTGCAAAACATCATGATAGGATCTATCAATGATGCATCTCCCCAATGTAACTGGAAGTTCTACTTCAATTCCTATATTTCTCTTGATATTTAGGCTATCTGCTCTCGGTGTGCTTAATACAGCGAAAATTGGTCCCATTAGGCTTGGGAATAGGATATGTTCAGGGGTTCAGTTTTCGCCGAAGACCAGTTTTCGGCGCCTTGTGTTTCTGTGCTTACATCAATGTTTTTGTGATCGCACATGCGTGACTTGTCTTGTTTCATTTTCTAGGAGATGTCACGCGAATAGTGTTGTGCTTATTTATGATTTTTTTTTCCTTCTAAATCACTTTCCAATGTAAGAAAAACAACCATAACTGCAAAAAATGGAATTTTCACTATTACTTTTTGGTTTCTAATGAAGTTGATCAGAAGAAGCTAAAGATGATGACAGTTTTAATTTTTTCATAGTGGCATCACGAGTTGAAATGCAGCAGACAACAAACACCTAAAAATAGAAAGGAATTCTGCCCCAATTCTATCATTTTCTAGAGCAAATCAAATGACCATTGTTAACAATTTTCGTTGTTTTTTTTTTGTAAGTTTGAATGATAGGCGTATTATCCAGTGAAGAACATGTTTTTTCTAGTGCTGTCCCGGTTTCAGATTTTTTCAATAAAGTTTAAGTCTTAAGGCATTTGGAGTTCCCCAAGAGCCTCTTTTGTGTAATTTACATAAATTTTCAACAGTAAGTGTGTGTGTGTGAGTAACACAATAGACAAGGCCCTGAAAAATGGCCTTCCAAATTATCTTACTTATGGCGAAATCTGGTCCCAACCAGTGACCAGCTTCTCATTTGCCCTGGATCTGACCCCATTCATGCAAAGGCTAAGTAGGTCAACATAACGGCTCACTTGGACCACAAAACATCGTGTCAGGATCTATGAGTGATATACCTTGCCTTCACAATGTAACTGAAATTTCTACTTCAATCTCTATATTTCTATTATTTGGTCTGTTTTCTCTCACCATGCTTGTGGTGAAAATGGGTCCCACTATGATAAGATACTGTTCTATTAGATCTATCACTTGTACACTAAGACAATCCATGTCCCGTTAGTAAAATAGTAATAAAGGAACATCCTGTTGGCACAGGAAGCCGATAGATCTGCCTATGTTACTAGATCTAGATCCATTACTTGAGTCTGGGTAAGAAGTAAATAGGCCTATATATATATAAGGCACGTGTCCCAGTAGCAAGTCAGTAATTAGAGTACACATGACATGATTATAAGCCAGGATCCGGATAGCAAATGGACACAGAATGGACCTGGGCAACGTGATAGCAATGTATCACTAAAATGGGGGTGTTCAAAAAATAGCTCAGGGTCTGTGTGGCAAAAATATTCTATGGGGCCCGGGTCCGTTGTAAAAATGGTTCAGGTGTGTGGTCCGGGTCCATGGATGTGTCTTAAAAATAGCCCTGGTCCGTATAGCAAAAAAATTCTATGGGGACCTGGGTCCTCATAGCAACGGCCATCCTAATTTATTAGGCTCTACACAACATGTGGAAAAGTGAAATGAATGGATAATTTATGCTACCATCTTTTCTTATATTTTCAGATGTATCGCAACTTTAAAATGTTTATGTGAATTGCTCATATGATAGTAGAGAGTGCTGACCTTGACTAGTGCCATTACCAGCTACAGAACCAGTTGAAATGTTTGCCAAACTGAAAAAGAAAATTGAGAATGAGGGTGGTGCAATTGCAAGTTCAGATTCTCCTGGACGTCCAGCTAAGAGAAGTGATTCAGGTAGGACATATAAATGTCTGTAGAGTTCAATTTCAAGGACAGAAGAAAAAACAATAAATGGTCCTTAAAAGTAAAGTGAAAATTCCTTGCTTTTAAGGAAAAAAACCAAACTCACTGACATCTTATCAGAGAAATGCCAGGGTGGTAATTGTAAATCATTACTTTGTCATATAGTGTTGTTAGTTACCAGTTGAGCAAGATCACTGATGCCAGTGCATAGTGTTTATTTAATGTTATTTGAACAAAGCAAAAACAGCACCATGACATAAAATCTATCCCAAGGGCATGCATATTTCAAGCTAGTTTCCTGTACATTTACATGTAGCATATCATTTTTAAGAAATCTTTTGTTTTGGGTATGATGATGTGAGTATTTCTTGAAAGTTAGAATTCAGATTTTATGCAAAGTAAAAGAATCTTCATGCTTCCTCTCTCACTGCATGTAACTGCCAACAACCTTGATGTTTGTGTTGCAGTTACAAATGGTTGCTTTCAGCACAAATTTGTTCAAATGTGAAATTAAAAGTTTGTTTTAATTTATTTTTCTTTTCTTACTTTAGTGACAAGCTTGCCTCGAGCTGGAAGTATACAGCACCTAGGTCCTTCTCCACCTGGTAGTGTCACCAGTGAGGACTCAGCCGTAAGTACCAATCTTTAATTTCATACAAAAACTGTTTAATACATCACGTCACATAATTTACCATTTTTTAAAACATTGTTTATAGACAAGTATTTCATAATTATTTTGTTTGAAGTATTTGATTTTTTTTTTTTTAAAATCTGAAATCTAATGAAATAATATATCCTACCAATGCAAATGTAGTCCCAGTCTCTTTGATGGAAATTCCACAGCTGACTGAACTTGGATGAGGACCTGGAAAGGACTGTCATTAGATTTACTGTATTGCCTTGCCCAGCTTATGAATCTGTCAATCGACCTTGTCTGTAAGGCCCGGATGATAGAAAATCACAGTCTACATGAATATTTTCATGCAGATTTTCATGTGATATGTCCTTGAATAATTTCTGATAAATGTGAATCATTATCTGAAGGACATGATTTTGAACATATTTTCATAACTATAGTGAAGAAAAAAAGGGAAAGTTATTTTGCAGTCTTTTTATAAAACATTTCAGTGTATTATATATAATAGATAAATATTAAGTTTTAAGTCTACTTAGTTTTTGATAATGATAATTCGGCCATCATATTCTTACTTTTGTAAATCATTTTCTAGTCGGTTTTAAAAGCAAATGAATGCTTGTTCATAGGGAAGGTATTAGAACCGAGAAAAGAAACTTTGATCCTGTGTTATGGCTGGAAAAAAACTGGGCTTATTATATTTATGAATGAATCTGTTTTCTTTGCTCTTGCATATTCAAAATTGTTTGATGAATTCGATTACTTTTCCTTCCTTCTTGTAGATGCGAGATGTGTCTTCTAATGCAAATCGAGATGATGTGGCATTGCTGCTACAAAGAAAAACTGAACAGTGCAAAAAACTGGAAGGAAATATTAGTGGTGAGGAACTTGTACTGTAGTATGATCCCATTGAAAGAGACCATTCTTCTGAAAGTTACGTTAGATCATGGACAGTGACTGTGAGGAAGTAAATAGGAACTTTTGACAAAGTGGATGTTAGCATAGATAAGTGGAGAAAGGAGAGCTTTATAGCTCAGATGACACAAATGAACTGTGGAGACAAAATTTAGGAATGCATAGGTAACTTAAATGAGCACCATCTTCATTCATTCTACTCGTGAATTCCTACATTATATATATCCTTAATAAGGAGTGATAAATTTTCCAAGCAGAGTTTTCACTTTATGGAAAGTGAGATGCCCACTGTTCAATTTATGAATTGCAGCTATCTTCCTAATTGAGATATTTTTACTTGTTACTGACCTATTATGATCAATTCCTCAGACCTGGCAGCGCTGATCAAGGACAAGAGTAAGACAATTGAAAAACTGGAAGCCACCATTAAGCAACAAGAAGAAGGTATGGAGATATTCAAATATATGAATTAGACATGGGAATTCCATGTTTTTCGTAACATAAGGACAATTATGCACAAACTTCTTGACTTAAAGGCACAAGACAGGCACGATAGTAATTTTATTTTGGTGTCAGTGTGTGCTCAGCACGATAGATGGCTTTCAGCCTCTTGGAGAATAACTGACTCCTCCTGTCCAGAGGATATTTTGCAGAGTTGTCATAATGATATTGATTTTGGTAGTTCCATGACTATGCACCATTGACTGAAAAAAACATTTGATTATGGGAGAATGAATACACTGTGAAATCTAATTAGGTATGCCCACATTATTATTGCAAGTGTCATTTTGTATTCCTGATAAGTTGGTGACTCAGTTTGGAGACCTAGCGAATAGAAGTTAATGCAAATTTCTTGCAAGCTTTAATTTTTACATCTAGAGATAGCACAAATAACGACATCATCAAGGTACAAGGAAAGAAATTAGTGTGTGTTCAGGCCACTGACAATTGAAAAGGTTATATTCTTCAGTCGATATATTTAGAAAACCCTTTGATATGTGCTGCAATTCTATGTGCTGCAATTCTACATCTGTGTTATAGTAAGGGGAACATAGCAAAATGGTATGGGTAGTTTTGTAAGAAATAGAAGAATAAAAATTCCTTCATATCTTTTTGTTAGTGCTTTTGCAAATGTTCCCAGACATCATTCAGCTCCTGCCATAGATTTTTTTTCCTTTGATGACCTGCAGGATTCCCTAATTGTGATCATCACATGGTTACTTCAAACTGATATGTGTATTTTTTGTTTGTTTGCTTGTTTTTGTTTTTTTTTCATCATGTTCAACTTTTTCACCACTGAAATCTGAGTGCATGTGTTTGCTATCTTTTTTTGTAGCAAAGTCAGTTTTAGTGGCTGCTTAACGTCACAATCTTATCTTTGATGCACATGATTCTGCTGTAGAAAATAAAATATTGTATTTAAATGACTGAAAATTTTTCTCAAAATTTTAAGATCATAGCTTAGGGGATGAATTGATTAATTAGAGAAAGCTTATTAAATGAACATGTAATGAAATAGGACTAAATCACAGATTGGCAATGATTATTTTGTGTGTTTATAAAATTTGCAGTGACCAACACCAAGTTACAGGAACAGAGAGAAGAATTTGAGAAGTACCGAGACAAATTGATCGAGGGATATCAGACAGACAAACTCAAACTTGACCAGGTGAGATATGATGAAGTAGACTGCAGATAGATGCCATTTTGATTGTACATCTGCAGTCCTTACTCGTTGTCCCCGTACAGTCTAATAGTATAGGATGGCATCTCCTAGCACAATGACAAACCTGTTGTTCTGAATTTTCAAAAGTGTGACATTATTTGGGGAGAGAGTTCAGAGGTCTACTCTCTGTCTTTCCTAAGACTACATGGCATACAGAGTGTTAGAAAAGCTTGTCATGGAGGGAACATTTTTACCCCCATTTGTTATCTCTACTATGGTCGTAAAATTATGAGCTTAAGTCTCTTATTACAGGATTTATTAGGGTGGATTTAGATTTGGGCTGACTTCAATTTTTATCATTAAATGTGATAGTGGGATGATTAATGAAAGTATAAATCACTTTTCTATTTATGTCAGTGAAAGTTTCAAAGGAGGGCCAGACATGCAGACTATGTCATTGTAGAGATTCTAGTGTCCCTTAGCTATGTGTGTGTATCATACTGAGCAGTTTGTCCAGGTCTGGTTGCTATAGATGTTGACTTATGGGCAGAGAGTTTGTGACCCATCCCATTTTGGTTGTTTTGTTCCCCACTTTAGCCACATTGCTTCAACATCATCTTTGCATGAGAGATTTGTAACATTACATAATAAATCTCGGCAGTCTTAACACACCCACTGTAAATTTCAGCATTGACAATCCCAGCAAATTTGGAGTTGGAAAATCACAATCACATATTATTGATATGGTATTTAGCTTGTTTGACTTTCTGCCTGTGTTTTAGTCTGGATTCATTTGAATTCAACAAACCAGTCAACGGCATTTAAATCAAACCATGGATGGCTTATTACTGAAAAAAAAAGATTAATTGTATGCTTGAATAAACTCTCTATTTGAGAACTAAAAATTGTGTTATCTACCTGGATATCAAATGGCATGATCTTTTGATAACAAAAATGCTGAAAACGTATGAGATTGGTAAGTGAGGTGAAATGTTGGTTGTCAAGAAACTTCAAATTTACACTCTCCTTCTTTGTAGATTTTGATGTGAAATTTTAAGTTTTGTTAGAGTAGCTCTGTTGTCTGTCACCACTTAATTTCTTTCTCTTTGTATTCATTTACCTCTTTGTTGAGCATGCTTTCATCATGGAGAGATTATTCATTGAAACATTTCAAACTTTGCATTGTGTGGAACTGAAAGCATTGACCTCAGAGAGTAAAAATTTCAGGAAAAACATGAGTTATTGGCCAAACTGGCAGCTGCTGAACAGTATCGAGAGAAATATTTCAAGAAGGAGGAAGAAAATGATGAATTTGAGGGCCTCACAACTCAGGAGTTGGCGAAAGTCAAGCATCTGGTACTTGATTTTGAGCAGATTTTGGACCTTGATATGCAGTCTGGTGTAGTTTTGATGCTCTGGATTGTTGATATATTTGTTAGGACATAAAGGGCAGAATATGTACATGTGTCAGTGTGGGTTAAATATTGTGACAGTAGTTCCATCCCGGACAACGTGCCCATCATAAATTATTTTTACAAAGATGGGAGAAACTTGTGTGAACATTTTGTGCAAAAGAATCAAATTCTTAGTATACAGAATACTCTGTGTTACTGATTGTTATTGTTTCCTTGAGGAACAGAAAGTTGTCGGGATTGGGGAGGAAGGGGGGGGGGGTTAACTCTCATTGCTTATTTAATATCAGTGTTTATCTTTATGCTGGTGTGCATAGTGCTATCACAACACTGAATGATAATCCTGTAGGAGTATTTCCAATGATGCCTAAAAAATAGAGAATAGAAAATTCTTATTGTTGTACAGTGTCCATATTATATTATAGTGCTCATAGTCAACTTAAAAAATAAACCAGATAATGTAGCACTGGAATATAGTCTGTCTTAAATTACAGAATTGGCTAAAATTATGGAATGTTTTTAGATGAACTATGGCAGGCAATAAAAAAAAAAAAAATAAAGCTGTAAGCCACGAAAAGTGGCATGACACCAAAAGTTGTTGCACAACTAAAGATAGTCCATGTATAAACTTGAGAATAAAACAACAGATTTACCAAAAGAATGATCTTTGAAAATATATTTGATGAAGTACTCTACTGTTAGCTGCATATTTCCAAGGTCAAACTTCCAGGCTGCATATCGATCCAAAAAAATTATTTCCTGCATGGCCTGAAAACATTCTCTTGCACGCAATTTTACTTTTGTTGTATTTTTTAAATTGATACTTTTCATTTGGTTTTGGACTTGGAATATTGCTGTTTGTTGTGGGTCAAGGTTTTCTTTTTTTCATTTGTTGCTAAGTGGGCATTAACCAGACTTTTGTCCCTCTTCTGATAATTTTGTTGTTTTGAAGGAAGAAATTGCTTATGGACTACACACCAACATATCTACAGTTGTGATTTTAGAAATCCTTACAAGATTCACATTCTTTAATTTAGATAATGATACTAGTAGAGCATGACTAAACAATGTAGAATTTTGTCAGTTATTTGGCACACAGTGATGTGGTTTTGGAAATAGTTTCAACAAAGTATTTCGTGTTGAAAATGACAAAATAATGGAAATAGAAATGATACTTACTGACACATGTTCTGGATATTGTGTGCTCATGGAAGTTTTAGATGTAATGATAATGATATTAATTTGCCAGCTATAATATTATAATGCATAACTTCTTTTTAAATAAACATGTGCAGTCTGTGTCCTTGCACTTCATTTCATAGATGTAGATATGCTGACAAAAGGAATAGTTTTAGCGTCAACAAGTCCACATATAATTTAGTTGGACTTATAATTCTTAAAACTGCTGGAGATTATAATTCTTAAAACTGCTGGTGACTGGAAAGCTTCTCATAGCAGCCTTTTATTTATGTGTGTATATGTGTGCCTGTGTGTCTTCTTAGAGCTGTCCCTTATTTAGGTGCATGGCAGAAAGTTTGCCGCTCTCTGTTTTTCTTTGGCTTTGTCACAGTTATCTTCTTTTTAGTTCTTTAGTTTATTGCCAAGAAAAATGCTGAAGATCTGCATCTTAGTTTCTCTGAAAAGATCTGAACAAATAATGATTTCTGTGTTTCAGAGAACTTTAAGATGCCTTTCCTGTAAACTTTGCCATCTCATACTTTACTTTAGTGCATAGCTTATTGTGTTTGCGGCACAAGACAAGCAAAGAAAGATGCTGTCATTTATACTGTCTTATATAACTCAGTTTCCTTAGAATGGTGATGGAATTTAGCATGTCCAACATATCTTGTAAAATAACGTCAAAGATTTTCTTCACCTCAGCACACATTTTTTTTACATTCCTCTTATCACATCCTGGTCCTGTGTATCTGCTCAGCCTGTATGAAGTTCAGGGTATTAGACTGGCCACTCTTATACTCTCATCAGTGATCTCCTTGCAGCTTAAGGATTGGTTGGGCTTTTCTCACTTCTTTCTTTCTGTTGACCATTTTATACATGAGATTTGAAATGTTTATATCATAAAAGGAATGTGGAAACATCAGTACTGATCAGAAAACATGTTAATATCAGGAGTAGTTTCAGAATGTAGTGCAACCATGCATCATATTGATTGTAAAAATCCTCTTTTTTGGCATTATCTGTTTGGTCAAACTGAAATTCAGCATCATGGCAATATAATGTCCAAAACAAAATGAGCAACACATTTCAAGTTTTTGACATTGAACATCGTAAATTACCTCACTCCATTGGTTTCGTTCAACAAGTGTATTCTTATGTTTCAATATTTGGTTATACAAGAACTAGAATTTTTTTGTTTGTGTTACAGAAAAATGATATTATATGTCTTTCACCAGGTGAGTTCAAGTCACAGCTGTTTTTTACCATTTTTCATTATTTTCTAACTATTGATACCAAAATATTTTTTTTTTTTTCCAGATTATAAGAAGGTTTAATTGACGTTTTGAAAAAAAAAAAAAATTTAGTATCTTAGTTGGAAAGTAGTTAAAATCGACCCAAAACAGCTGCATAGCTTCGTTGCTCGTGGCGACTTTCGACTCATTTGCCCTGGTCGCAAGACCTATGGATATGTTAGTCAACAAGTGTTGTGAGATTAAAGAATGTAGCCAGTCTACTATCACATGCTTGACTGGATTGTAGAGAAATGTTCAGTTAGAGTTTTGTTTTTCTATATGGTCGAAGAATTATGCCTGTTCCTAGCGTTAGAAATCTTACTAACAACCCCATCATATGACAGATTTTAGCAGGAAAGGAAAGAAAAGGTATAGGATGGGACGTGGAGGACCAAGTCAAAATGAGATATTTGGTCTCAAGAGGAAATTCCTGTGATGATTTATGAGATGTACAAATACGAATACGAATAGTTTATTTGTCCATGAGGAAATACATTTTGACCAGTGCAGAAGAACAATTGAAACAAAAATA
>JBCAUA010089466.1:0-10547 GCA_038406235.1 Peronia verruculata
ATCTATCTATCTATCTATCTATCTATCTATCTATCTATCTATCTATCTATCTATCTATCTATCCATCTATCTATCTTTCTATCTATCTATCCTGAGAAGAGCGGTAAGCAGGCAGTGATGGAGATGGCTGGTGAAGAGATCATCCATGGGGCCTCCACGAGCGACACGCTTAAAAGATAGGATAGGATAGGATAGGATAGGATAGGATTCAACCTCCAGTTGTAACGCTGCAACAC
This sequence comes from Peronia verruculata, assembly GCA_038406235.1. NCBI lineage: Eukaryota > Metazoa > Mollusca > Gastropoda > Systellommatophora > Onchidiidae > Peronia > Peronia verruculata. Next base: position 237 of record JBCAUA010089466.1, read on the forward strand.
ATCTGTTTTCCTCTATTGACCGCTCTTTCAAGTTTTATTCTGCACGTCAAAAAATCTAATCAATGCATTTTTTTCTTCCTATTTCTTATTTTTCTCTCTGTGCAAAATTAATTCCAATATCTTTCAATCCCGGGGATTATATCGTTTTTCACCCCCGCCCGATACATGAGTATTTCAAGAAAAGGACATGGGAGCGGAAATTTTTAGTTTTCAAACTATTGCTGATGCAGGGGCGTTTTCGCCTACTCGTGGACTGTCGGATAGATTATCAGCATATTAAAGCCATTGTCAGTGAACAATTCTTTTAAAAAATCTTTTAAACAAGGTAGCGGTTATAAATGTGACTTGAGCACACTACATTTGAACTGGATTTATACAGTTGAAAGTAGATTTGTTTTCACCTATTGCATTTTTTTTTTCTTTTTCCATGTTATGAAATATATATATTAGAAATAGTACGACCGCTTGCTAAGAAGAAAAACAAAATTATATGGGACAGGCAGGACAGATGGGGAAAAAAAAGCTAAGAGTCAAGAGCTCAAGTATTATTTATATTCAGGGGCTGACAAGTAAATACAACTATCCATGGATAAGGTAACAGCTCTACAGCTGAACAAGCAACTGAAACATATAATCATGGATGACCATAAAATTCAATTGATAATGGATATGTAAATAAAACCGTCGATAGATCCAACTATAGATTTATAAATGCAGATGTGTGTGTAGATCAGTAAGTAAATAGATCAATGGAGCTTTGGGTGGAGAAATAAATCTACAGAAGCAAGAAAAAGATGTACTGTGATGTTGAGCTCTGGATAATTATATAATAAGGGTTCACCAATATCCCGGGAAATCTCATGGACCCATGTCCTTGACCTTGCCTCGGCCGTAAGTTTATCTCACTTGCTAGCTTAACCCTGTTTCGGTGGGTAGGAAATATATGACTAAAACTTTTCGCTTTGAGTGAGAGACACATATAGCCCACCAACTCCAGATGCTCTCCAACAATAATAGTAAACGTGCAGTGTTAATGATTTAATGACTTAACAAATCGAATGACGTATTTCTCATCGCCCCCCCCCCCCGGAAATCTTGTGTTCCACTCACTATTTGCGACCGGTTTCTAACCTCGCGTCCTTCTCATCTTGTGACGACATTGCTCATACTAATATAGCTGTATGTTTTTTCATCTTCCTTTAACCATATAATTTCATCTTTCTTTTCAGTTTTTTTTTTTTTTACTCTGCTGTTTTGGTCTTTTACGCCCAGCAGGCCGAGCACTTTATCACAAAGCCAATAGTGGCTGATGCAATATCAAGTAAGCGCCTGTTTTCTACATTACTAGAAAGAGCACGCACGGCCTCCGTGGGTGATTTTTTTTTAAAATATAGATTAAACCCATACTGCCCTGCGACTTAAAGTGTATGGCAAAGCGTGTGCACCTCAATGTTGATGTTTTGGTTGATCAAACTGAATGTTATTCAAAGAAAACGTGTTTTGAACGCGTCAAGCTATCGAATGCACAGTTCGGATCAAGCACCCTCGCGAGTTTCTTATTCAATTATTTCCGCATTTAAATTTGTAGAATAACGTCCAAGATAATAAGCTTTTTTTTTCAGGTTTATGTACATAGAAACACAGATCCATATGCAACAATGTTGTGTGCCAAACTTCATATGGATCTATCCAGCAGTTTTCGAGTCCATAAGCCTATTGTGGGTTTTCTCGCAATTTTATGAAAAAGACTAGGAGTGTTATCGTACTTATGAAACTTGATTGGTGAATGAGAGTGCCTCTGCATAGGTGTTTCTGGATGCTACAGAAAAGAAGAAGCTGAAGAACGTAGTTATGTATTTCAGATGTATAATGGTTAGTATAGAGTTGCCCTGCCCGAGGTACTAGATGTCAGTTTCTCCGCGAAAAACGTTCATCGCAAGTTTGGAATTCGACATGGAAAGATCAGAAGATTAAAACCTGCATTTTTTCCCCAGGACTCAGGGATTTTTTTTTTTTTTTTTGTCGAGATAACCATCAGCAGAAGGTTGAAAGACGAAACAGAACGGGTTTCTTTGATGAGGAAACCCGACGTTTAGCCTTCAGGAAGAAGAGCAAATTATATATTTCGAAGATCCTTGATGTGCATATGGTGCATTAAGGGAGGGCAGGAAAGAGGAAGCCTGAGAAGAAATGGGTAAGAAACGAGAAGAAGATACCAGGAAATATCTACCTACCCTTTTCCCTTCCTCCCTCGCCCCTTCCCATTCCCACCGCCTATCCTCCACAGGTAATCATCAAGAAATGCTAAAGAAATTGTGTATCATGTTTAAATTCCATCATGTTGCCACCACCAGCCGATGTAGATGGATTTATTACAGCATAATTATGCAAAGATGTTTTATCTAGAAGACATAACGCAGTTGCTTGACTGACCAACTGAATCATCTTCTGAGTGTCTAATTGATTGACTAACTGACTGACTGTCAGCCTGAATGATGAATGGCTAGACTGACAGACTGGCTGATTTTTTTTTTTTTTTGTCTCATTGGCAAACTGAATGAGTGAATGAATGAATTACAAATTGACTGATACGTTAACTGACTGGTTGAGTGACAAATTGTTGATTGACTGAGAGATGGACAGCCGGGCATATTGGCTAATTAATTGTAACGATCTAACAAAGTAATGCTGACGGACGGACGGATGGATAGATAGATGAATGGATGATGGATAGAGGGATGGATGGATGGATGGATGGATGGATGGATGGATGGATGGATGGATGAATGGATGGATCGTTGAACCTGATTGACAGATAAATATATGAATAAAATAGCAGCTGTATCCATTTCTTCTTTTTCGATATATGAATCGATAACCCCAGATTATAGACACCAGCTGAATTTAATGACCTACATGTAACATCTGTAAAAAGAATGTTAAATTTGAAAATTTAATCTCCTTACTTTGACCCACCACTGTAGATGGCCTGGTTCATCAGCTCAGTACAGATACACTCGCCCAGTCAGCAAATACCAAACTCCTCTGTAATCAGCCTTGTTTGAATCAGATGAAAAACTGCCCTGCTAAAAATTTTCCATTCCCTCGAGACATTATTAAGCATGATTAGCAAAGACTGAAGGGCTCTTAACAAAACTTGATATCTTTGAGTTGTCTCTGCAGGATGTTTGACATTATGTGCTCAGGAATAGATGGGTCAGCGCTAATTGCTAAAGTACAGATTACAGTGACTTTCCTATAGCTCGTGAAGTTTGATCTGGTCAAATGACATGGTCATCATACTTTGTGTTGGAGTTTCCTCAAAACAATGCACAGTATCGCAATATTGCTCTTTTATTACGCAGGCATTATCTAATCAAACATTGGTTATTATTACTATTACTACTACTTTAATGTGCATAAGCTACACAGGGGGGGGGGGGGTGCGGGGGGGGGCCTGCGAAATATTATATTCACTGTTATTAGGCAAGACTAGACGTCACGCTAACCTATCCAGGAAGCCCGTGGACTCTCGGACCAGTGAAAACGAAATAGGTTTTAATTGCCCGAATTCCCCGTCTAGGAATCGACACTGCAATACTATCACACTTTCATCGCCAGGCAGACGCCTAACAACTTGCCAGAGCGCCGCATGTAATTGTATCACTTTTAGACATAAACCGTCTTTCATCAGTTCTTTATTTGGTAACACGTTTACTTGAGTTAAAGGTAAGTAGGATGATCGTCCATGGCTTTGAAAAACAATAACTCAGATAGAAATAAGATACAAACGGAAACCCCACCCCCAAATTTAAAAAATATTTGACCTTAAAAATGACCCATTGCACAAGTACGAATTAAAAGAATCCAATGTTGGAAGGGACCGTTATGATCGAACTGCTAGGAGTATCTCTCCATGAAATGTCGCCCCCATCTCCACCCCCCATGCCCATGAAGGACAAATCGGTAAAGGAATGGATGGATGGGTGGATGGATGGATGAATGGATCGATGGATGGGTGGATGGACGGATGAAATGGATGGTAGATGGATGAATGGATGGATAGCTGGATGGATTTGCTTTGCTACTGCTATATTTTAAAAAATCACTTGTTTCGTATACACTTGTCACTTTTCTAAGGTTTGGATGCATTGAAGTACATGTAACAACAGCTTTAAAAAATCTATAAAATATTAACACTTGAACCTTGTGCACACACTGTGCTGGCACCCTCTATCCAGCCAAGAGACAGAGTCAAGATCCATCTGGTTAATGGCGAGGTCAGTTAACTATTGATCTTCTTTGAACTTCTCTTTTGAAGAGAGTTGAACCATCATACGTTCAGCTCATCAAGTCTGAAATATTCAAGTAATGTTCCATATGAGCTTCAGAGAGAATCTCTCTTTTTTTTTTTTTTTTATCAGTACAACTTAAAGATAATGATTGCACTTCAAGGATGTCGCAAATCTATTATAATAAGTGGCCCAGTTGACACCATAATGGTTTTGGTTTATCTGTATGATTACAGTTTGGCTCAGATAATAAATTTGGTTCAAAACCAGATAAGGTGTAGTAACATAGGTCAAATGCAGTGTATATAAGATCTAGTCAGACGCCTGATCGGGCCTCTATGATCACAGATTCGTTTCCCGATCATGCAGTCTGATCCAAGTAAGTTAATACTTATGTCAGGAGTTTACTTTTTTTCTTGCCTGTTTCTCTGTCACCACTGTCACCACTATTTGACAAAAGCTGGGCATAGATAGTTCCTATAATTTTTCATTGCAATAAATCTTGTTAAAGCAAAACTCATCGCCTAGATTGTCTGAAACGGCTAAAAACGAATGGTCATTTAGCTACATGTAAAGTGTATAGTAAACACACTCCCATATATTATAAAAGTAAGATTCTCTCTCTCTCTCTCTCTCTCTCTCTCTCTCTCTCTCTCTCTCTCTCTCTCTCTCTCTCTCTCTCTCTCTCTCTCTTGGCTGATCGAGAAATACGCATGGTTAACAACGACTTTAAACTTATTGAGCTACTTGTCATTTGTCTGAATTTCCTTACCTTAAGACAATTCATAATACTTGAAGAAAAGTTGAAATTTTGTGAAATGTGATTATAAGGATTAGACATCCCTATGATTTACGTGGTAACAGCCAATCTAGGTGGACTTGTGTTCCATATATGGAGCACTGGACTTCGAGATACTTTCATAAACTTTATTAAAAATTTCTACCCTTTATTGTCATGAGTGGTGGTCATGAATAATGAATCATTTTGACCATCAACTAAATTACTTCCCCAGGTTTTTATTATCTTAGAATCGTATTATTATTTTATCAACAACTAACTCAGACCAAACAAAATCTGTAGGATTAGACTGGTTAGCTGGCAGCTCTTTATTGCATCTAAAGCAAAATTTCGTCCTCTGGATAAAACTAATACTGCGCGTATCTGAAATGGTCTTGGCCTTAAGTGCGATGTTCTTTATTATTCAATAAAGGTTTAGCGTTTGTACAAAACTTTGTTTCTCTGTATTTGGAGAACAAAATTCGTGATGAAATGCTGTTCTCATTTCTGAATATTGTATTCCATTTGTTGATGCCTTACAGTGTTTCATTTTTTGCTGATGTCGTTCTTGTTGCTGTTGTTGATGTGTTTGTATGATTTTCTCTCAAATTCAGTTTGTGTTGGGTGCAATTAGACAGTGGGATTGGCTGTTACTGGTGACTGGTGATTCAATTTATCTTCATCTAATTCGATTTATGTTTTATCTAATTTCATGAAATACGAGTCATGTGGGCCGAAAGTACTTGACCACTTTAACGTCGTTATCGCAGATAGTTTTATCTAACTGGGCTGTAGACTCGATGAAGACAGGATATGGACTATCTAACATTACAATCCCTAAATGCTTCAGTGATGAAAAGTTTCAACAATATCATCCAATATCAATTTCAAATACCAGATATCTTTGGGGCAATCAAATACCACGTAGTCGATTAAACAACATGCGATTGAATCATTTTCAAAAAAGTGCAACTACGACGTAACGCATAATGAAAAGCGGAAAGAATAATTTACAAGCATTACTATTAGTATGAATGTATTAACCAGTAATGCGAGGACACATAAGAGTAATTCTTTTCATAGAAATGTTTTGGATATCAAGAGAGCGACGGTCAAAATGTACACAATAACTCGATAAATCAACGTGAGTACAACAAACAAACAAAATGTGCTATAAAAAATGAAAAATCTGCGGAGCGTTAAACTTTCTGGCCCATATGTTTCTGCGTCAGCAGTGCAACTTGCACATGGTTTCCTCAGGGAACATTCTACTTCATGTGTACTATGGGTACCCTATGAAGACAGTCACAGTGGCAGCTGTCTGCGTTAGGTTTCATATACGTCTTTCAACCTCCTGATAGAGGTTATCTCGACCACTTTCTGCGATCTATATTGATACAGTGGTTGTAAGTTCCTATGCCGTTCTGTCCTTACGTTTAGTGCCTTCCATGATTAAATTTACAGACGTATGGTGAGTATGGCCCCATTGCAGTCTCTTGCGAGGCGGTGTAACTGTATTGACCTTCTATTTTTCGGTGATTTTTCTGCATTGGCACCTTTGCTGATTATGACCCTCGGTCTTTCTCGATTCTGAAAAGCCAGCGGAGAAGAGCTACCTTAAGCAAATCTTTAAAGGTTGCTTTGTCTTGCGTTTGATATCGTTGTGAATCTTTTGCTAGGTCAGATTTGCAAATATCAACGTCGCAAAAAGGACAGTTTAATAGCAGATATATTACCAGACATTGGTCTCTACCATAGACATACTAGTATCTCTATCGGTAGCCATTGCTCCAATAGAATCACACTCTCACGTCAGAACTATGGGAAACGAGTGGGCTCAGAAAAGCTCTGGTCTAATTGGACCGGAAGTTGTCCTTGCGTGCCCGGTCTTCTACTTGTATGTCTATGGTCTATATGAATAAGACCGGACACCAGGCAAATTTTGTGTTTACCGAAACATGCAGTGCTTTACAGCGTCGACAGTGCGCAACGTGTAAACAGCAATTGCGGCAATCGTGAAACCAAGAAGAGGGCAAATGGTGTGCAGGCATTGATTACACAAATTCAAGAACCATGGCATTTCATTTTTTTTTTTTCGTTGTCCCAAAAGGATCCAGAAAGCTGCGTTAGAGCACAAAGTGATTCAGGCCTTAAATATAAGACTGGTAACGCAAGCAGGGCAGCATGCATACAAAGAAGAGTGTGTATGCACCGGGAGCTGCCCCGAGAGGGGGGGGGGTTATAAGTAGGTTCTCTGCTCCCCCCTGCAGGCGGTATAAGCCCGCCATTGGTGGGGTGTCACTCATCGAGTGTCATCCTCGACGTTCCAGGAGTGACATTTCTTCTCTCTCTCCTTCCTCCTGTCTTCTGTCCCGCTGTCTCTCCTTTCTTCTTCTTCTTGGCGTGTATACGTATATTACCGTGTTTGTCACAATATAACCGTAATCTTGCTGATGTGTCGTTAGACCCCAACACAAACCAACACAAACAAGCACCGAGCGGGCGCGGCTGTGCACGTATTTTTTAGTGATGAAAAGAAGAGAGTGTCGGGTCTTATCTATATTGTGCCTTTGATATTACCTGGCAATCAGAAATGATAGATAAAAAAAAAAAGAACGCATTTCATCTTATCTGCACTGTTCGGGACGTATATTGTAATATGCAGTAGCCTAAATACGCCTTTCAACCACTTGCGGACAGCTATCTCTGTCTCAGCACTGTTCTGCACTGTTCCGCGTTTATCAAGACGGCCGTACCCCTGACAGCTACGTCATTTCCTGCACATGGTTGGCGAGCTTTGCAAGCTCCTTTGCAAGGGGCTGTCCGCCCCCTGCAACCTTCAGTAAGCTATACATCTACATAAACAGATACATCACGCCAACATCGCACACTACTTTAAAACAACTGCCTATACTATTCTGTAAACAACGATATATAACATCATAAGAAACTGTTCCATCAGCAGAACTACATATTTCGTCCATCATAAAAGTCGTCTGTCAGTGACCTTTCTGAAATAACGGAAGTTTTAAGGTCAAGGTCACCGATGGCGGAAGTGGTGTCCGTCAATCAACAACATCATGGCGACAGACAATAGATAAACAATTCTGAGATCTTTCCTGGCAGTTGCACATCCGTCCTTCTGTTCATCCTTCACTCCGCCTCCGATCCGTTCAAGATGTTTCTTCTATAACTAGATCTAGATCTACATGTAGAACTTCAAAGACAACAGAGAGAGAGAGAGAGAAGGAGAAAAGTCACAGCTCTTTTGATAATAAGTGTAAGTCGCATACTGGCTAGTGTTCAGTTACTGGCGTTTTTGTTTTGTTGTTTTGTTTGTTTGTATGCTTGTTCGTTGGCTTGTTTGTTTTGCTGTTTGTTAGTATATTTGATGTTTCTCTTAGTAATGTGTCAGTCCCTTTTTTCATGTAGATCCACGTTGCCACGGTCTGAATTTCTGCCCGTCCTTTTTTTTTTTTTTTTAAGTTCTTTCTCTTTCGTTATTTATCTATTATTTCTTTATGCAGTCATTCAGTTCTGGGTTGCGTGTTTCGTTTTTTTTTTTTTCCCCCTTCTTTGAGAGAGGAATGAGACGTAGGTTGAGTAAGTCTCGGAGTTTCTTAGTTTGGGTTTTGAAGCACAGTGTTATAGCTCCGGTTGTTCTTTTCCATAATCTTGCGAACCATTAGCGTTATGACCACATTTTGATTCAACATAACTTTGTCTGTCTGTCTATCTGTCTTGTCTGTCTGTCTTTCTGTTTGTTTGTTTGTCTGTCTGTCTGTCTGTTTGTCTGCGTACGTTCTCTGCAGCAAAAAAAAAAAATGCATGCATGTTCAGAAGCAGACATGGGCTCGCTTAGCTCTCTTTGATAGACTAGCAGATGTAGTGAATCTGAGTGTACCATCAAGATCAGATAAATCACCGTCCGAATCATAACATAGCAACAACAACAACAACAACAAACACTACCCAGGCAACACGGAGGCTGTGTAGATCTTATCTCTCAAAATGTATAATTCAACCGAGTAATACGAGGCAGGTGCGTCCTGATCCAAATCCATGATGACTGGTCGGTTCCCTTGGCGAAAATCAATGACCTGAATGGTTTATATAATTATACGACCAATGTTGCTAGCTAGCAGTGGTTGGAAATCGTCGCGGCTGTGTGGTTAAGCATCTGCTACACAGTTAAAAACATGCATCGTGAACGTCGGGGGCTCGCATTTCAGATCACACATCGGGAGATGAGCAGGATTCGAATATGACAACCTGCTTTTGTTTTTCGTGATTCAACAGTTCCCTTGCTTCTTGGATAGAAAGGCGCGACGTCTAGTCCTCTAAGATAGGGGCAAATATATTTTGGAGCTCCGTTGTACGTGTTCGACAACTCTTGGAAGTTAAAAATCGGACGAAGTGTAGGCAGAGATGTTACTATTCGAACAAAATTTCAAAAAATTATAAATTTCTAACCAAAAAATTCCTCTCACCAAAAACAGGACAGGTACACAAAGCCGAGATTATTCTAGTTTCTACATACATAAGAGGCTGCATACATAATAGAAAATAGATCAAGTAATTAATGAGCGTTCCCCAACCATTCGTTGCCGTTTACCGGGCAAAGTCTTTTTTTTTTTTTTTTCGTAATCAGAATTCTGTACAAACGCCCAGCGAACATGACAGACAAGGTAAATGAGATGTGACATGGCTGCATTCTGCCTGTAATGGGTATCATTGTTTTTAAAATGTATTTTTTATGTTGTCATTTTGTTTCAATCCTAGGAAAGTAGAATTATCTTGGCTTTAAGTGTCTGCTTGATTCGATGAGAAGCCATTTGTGGATAGAAATTTGGGAATTTGAAAATTTTCTAGAATAGCGCTGTTTCTCTCAGCCTATTCTTCATCCAATTTTTAAATGTTAAAATAACGTATGCACGAGGTCTAGGAAACATATTCGCCCTCGACCGAGAAGGCTGAATGACGGATTTTCCACCCCAATCGAGCCAAGTCACTGAAAAAGAAGCAAAGAGGATTCTAAATCTTTCCCAACCCTTGTAAAATGTATAGGATCTGATTTCACCACGTTTTCGCCCCGAGGCAGAGGCCTAACCACTCGACTATGGCACCCGCTTGCACAATCTTTTAAAAACTGTCCCGGGTCTCAGAGAGTTAATTTGAAATCGCCTTGCATGAGTTGCCAAGGTTCGTTGTGCGAGGGGGGGGAGGGGGGGAAAAAGAAAA
>JBCAUA010089487.1:0-10546 GCA_038406235.1 Peronia verruculata
AGTAGGAACTATGGGTCGGTAAATTTCCCTCCCTTTCCCTGATTTTTCCTCCTTTTTGAGTCAGATATCCCTCCTTCGCTGTTGTGAGGGTAGGCACGTCTGCCTTTATATATATAAAACACACTCATATTTATAGATACCACACTGTATAGATACCACACTGTGTCATAATGTACATGCATCTCAGTGTCAAATCTATCATTTTGATGATAGTAGCAATAAAAAGATAAGGTTGGTACATTTTGATGAATGAGCTACCAAATATTCTGTTTCAAATGTTCCAAATAATTTTGTTTATTTCCCACAGGTATTTTTGCATTTTTGCCAAGAAACAATAGGATGAAGGAAGTGATACTGCTGAAACGGCTCTTTCTCATGCAGGGGGAGTAGAAAATGAAGCTACATGATGTAATTCAATCACAGTAACTCTCCATGTTGTTGTCTAACATATTCTTGTACCGCAAATGGTCAACCTAAGAAGAGTAAGATAAAAATGCTCTCTCAAATAACTGCCACCAGCTGTTTCAGAAAAAGGCCAAACAAAGTGCAAGGCAGGCTTCATTTACATTCTGTTTTGTCTGTCAACCTCCTGTGCTGGCTATCTGGAACAAGACAGTTTGAATTTGATTTACTTTTTTAAAGAGAAACAATAATGCAGTCCTTGAGGTCATATCCTCACTGTTTCTCCTTATTGATTGAAAGGAAAAGAAACATATTTATTTAATTAAACCTACTTGTTCCACCAGGTTATGTAATACATGATTATTATGCATATTTTTGGGAAAGGTCAGACCTGGAATGTCAAGGACTCATAATGAAATCAGATGGAAAGAAAAATGTCAGCTTTGCCTCATGATATAGTGGCTGTGACTGGTTCAGGTTCATGTCAGGATTGTTCATATGTGTAAAGGACAACTTGGAAGATTTACCAATTATTTGTTTCTCTGCAGCCTCTTTTAAAGTATTCAACATGGAATGATAGTGACATTTTACTTCACGAAGATTTTAATTGAATAGAAAGACAGACCTCTACACTGTCTGGTTTATAACTCTTTCCAGTGTCTATGATTATTGTAAATTAATCTAAATTTTATTCAGTTTACATGGCCAACTTCAATGGGTAATAATTATTTGTATATGTCCATACTATTGAACATGTTTAATATGACTGAGTTCACCTTGTTTAATGAAGTGCTCAGTTATCTGCACAGAATTGATAAGCCTAGCCTTGTGTGTCATCACGGCCTTAAGAAATGAGACAAACTTTCCAAGAATAGGCCAATCTTCTAGTACATTTATGCATTAAGACTGATGTTCCACACTGAAGTTGTATCTTACATAACCTTCACAGATGTCAAGTGCAAAATTATGTTTTCTTCATGAAACAAGCATCAAAAACTTAAAAAGTCTTTTCAGATATTTACACTAGATTTAGATTTAGTTCCCACTAAAAGAGATTAGATTAATAAAGAAAAATCTTTTGTGTTTTATGGTGGGAAAAGAAATCACTTGATTTTTAATTATGTAAGAAGGCAGGACCGGACTGGCTCAAAAAATCGGCCCAGGAGTTTAAGAAGGTGACTGCTTTACTCTCAGGGTGCTTCCTCCACCAAAATGGTGGTCACCAGCCGACTTCAGGAGTACTCTTTTGTTTACACTGTCAGATTATAACAGCCAAGAAAAGGACAGTTAGAGAGTGGGATAGAAGACAAAGACATTAGAAGGAGGGAAAGGGACAGCGAGAAAGACAATAGGGAGCGGGATAGAAGACAAAGAAGGTAGTGGGAACAGTGCCTTGTATGTAGGGATCAATAAGACAGATGAAGCTCTTTGCTGCTTGATGCAACATCATCGATAATCTCTTCCATGCTAAGACTGGAGAGCATGGTTTTCTCCACAGACATGAGCATGAATGACTTTAAATGTTCTTGTGTCAATATACTTCTGAGTCTAGTTTTAATCGCCTTCAAAGGGGAAAAAGATCTCTCACGCTCTTTTTGTGATACTGGCAATGTGAGAAGAAACTTATAGAATAGTCAAAGATTTTTGTATGCATCTGTCAGAAGGTCGAGTTTGAGCAACACTTTGTAACAGCATAACGGACATTGCTTACACAATTCTCAGGTGCATGTGGTGTTTCCAATGGACCTGGACGGTTCGATCTCATAGACATCATCTTCCTCACACTGCTCTGATGCTGGAGTTTCATAAGCGTCCTCCACTGTCTGTTTCAGGCGTGGCCTTTGTTCTATAATCTCTGAAGCTCAGACTTAAGATCCACTGCAGACATGTCAGGCTCAAACTTCTTGATATGCCTTTGAAGCTCTTGCATAGCGTTTGATGGTATCGGCTCTTCAAAGTTCTGAGGGTGTAGAAGAGAGAGATCAGCTTATAGAAGTCCATTCGATGGGGCTTTGAATATGTCTAAGTTGAAGGCTCTCCAGCACAGTATCAATAATTCTATAGAACACTTCAATTCCGGCCCACAGACCTACCAGCCCACTGACGCACCGGCCCATCGGGAAACTTCCAAACTCCTGAGTAGCCAATCCGGCTCTGTAAGAAGGGTTACTTCACATTGTCACAATTTTTGTTTAACTTTTTATAGTGGCTTTGACTGTATAGGTTCATTAAAATATTTTTTAATGTAAGAGACAATATTGTTGCTGACATGTCTCTGGGTTATCTTTTGCAAAGTTGTATTTGTATTTTGTGCCAATTTGTTCTTTAGCAATCATCATTTAGAAACTGTGAGCATGATGGTTTTAAAAGAGTTGAAAACTTATTTATATATCTTTCTTGTAACCGTTATCATTCATTTAAAATATTATGGGCTCTAGACTGGCAGAGAATAACCCTCAAGCAACTCTCAGAGAATATTTTATTTTTAAATTCATGACACTCTGAAAAATGCCAACATCTTATTATTTTAATTTGAGTCATCTGTGTCATTATTGTAAATTTACCTTTTTTTTTTTTTTTCAAACTTTTTTTTGTTATTTTTTTTTTTTTTTTTTTTACTATGAGTGGCTTTGTATTCAATGAAGACCTTAGACAAATTATTCATTTGACACATAAAAAATAATCTTTTGAACTGTATTTGTTTGTGGCTATGCAGTGTACCGGTAATTATTTACAAGCATATTTCTGAAGTTTGATCAGATGTTGTTTCAAGTCATTTATAACTTTGGTACTTAAAACTGTCCTTTCTAATGAGAGAGGCTATTTTACACAACATTCCAGTCAACAAAATACTGATTCTTATTTCTTATAATGTGTGAAAGTATTCTCCATATATATTTGGGTAGTATTATTATGTTTGCAGATATGCAATATTATTAATTTCAAATTTGCTAGATGTAAGTTTGAAAGTAAATGAGTAAATTTTGCTTCAATATAAGTTTGTCAATGCTTGGATATGCAGAGGAGTGGAGTATAAATACATGTATTTTCTTTATAAAAAATCTTTGTTTTATGTTCATTGTTTTTTTGTCTGTTTTTAATTATTCAAGTTCCTTGTGAATGAGAACATTTTGTGTGTGTCCATGTCCCTGCATACAAATACATGAAAGTGTAATGTGAGATTTGTCTTTATGTAGTCAGTGATATTTATTCATCTCCCTTGATATACATGTAAATGCAGCACATAAATGTCTGCTTTTTTATCTGACACAGAAAGAGGCTATATGGTGAGCCATATATTTCCCCAAAAGTTGTTTGGATGATGAGGTAAAGAGGTATGGATATTTGTGAAATAAAAAGATAAAAATATCTGAATATCAGGTTGAATATAGATCTCATGACCTGTACCTATAAGAATGATGAGCATTGATGGTGATAATGACTCCTCATCTAAATGTCTTTCTTATTAAGAAAATTAAAGATATTTGTAAAGTTTTGAGATTTGATATGTGCCATAAATAGAGTTACTGATGAAGAAATTAACAATACGCATTTTAATAGTTAGAATATATTAACCACACCTTACAGAACCTATTTTTATGCACTTAATGCATTTTTATGTTTCAAAGACAAGACACGCTTTGTAATCTAATTTTATGAAGAGGCCTGCCATTGTACAAACATATCTCTTAAAGGAAGAAATAAGTCCACCAGAAATTGTACGGCTACTTTTCCTTATGCACAACGCTTAAGGAGATGGCTTTGTAATAAATCTTACGTAATTTTTTTAAACGCCTTTTTTGTTTTGGGTGATGAAGTTACACACTGAGCATAAGGAGATTTGACCTAAACTTTTGAACAGAAAGACATTGACTTTGAAATCAGTCACAATTGTCTGTTTTAACTCTTTATTTTATTGTATTTATATATATGACTTTGACTGCTGAACAAAATAGAGTAACTTGTCATTTTCATAAACTTTTTTGTCTTTTTCTGCTGTAGATGTTATTATTGTTGTCATAGATTTAACAAATTGATGTCAGTTTGTTATTATTGCCATTTGCAGGTTTGATTATTATTTTCATAACAATGATAATGATGATGATAATGTCGATGATTGTTATGTTGTTATTGTACAAGAGGTTACTTGCTTTCACAAACCTCATAAGCAAATCCAATAGTTTAGCAAAATAAAAGAGATAATGCATATGTCTTTCGAATATGTCTGCTGTTGGTGGCCATATGACTAAATGCCACAAAGGTGGATTTATGTTGTTGTATTCAGTGCAGGTATGTTTGTCTGTCTTTCTCATGCCTTTGAGTGTTCAGAGATAAAAGATTGTCCTTCTTGAGAGCAGAAGTGAGGCCTCTGTTAGAAACAGTTGTTTGACTTCTGTTACAAACATTTTTTTTATTTTTCTCTAAGTATTTCTTCCACTCTACTTTACCACTTTTCCCTAGATTTCCCTCCATTCCTGTAGCCTCTCTCATTCATGCTGAGGAATATTGCTGGTTGCTGTTCAGGAGATGTTCTCTTAATTATGCTCAAACTATTGCATCATTTGATGTCTTCGGAAATGAATAACTAAATGAACTATTTTGACCATCAATCTAATTACTTCCCCTTTGCCAAGAACAAGAGGTAAAGCACAGCATTGTGAAGAATGAAAAAATCACTTCTTTGCTTGTTATGTGAAACATAAATGACAGTAAATTCTGAAAAATTCACTACATGACGAAAGTGTTCTCCCCTTTTCGTGATAAATTTTTCATAATTTTTTTGCAGCATATTTTTCAAATGACAAGACAAGTCAATTTTTTTTTTTCGTCTTACAATGTTTGAACTATGCCTCTTATACCTGGAAAAGGGAAGCAACCCAGCTGCCTGAAAAAAATGAATCGTTAAGCCATGACTTCTTCACAGAAATCTTGGCCGATAATTGTGTGATTAATGTTTTGAGAGTAGATTTTATCTAACCTTGCTGTTGCAAATTCATCAACAAAGACAAAGGACAACAAGCAGTGTTGCTAAATAAAAGTTTTTATTCATTGAAAGTACATGACAGAGATCTATTGACAGACAAATACCCTGGAGGAAGTGGAATCCTTTCCATATCTTGGCAGTGTGATAGACAAGAAAAGAGGAAACTGAATCTGGCATACGAGCGAGAATAGCAAAAGCCAGGAAATTTATTACAATCACAATAGAAGATATGGCGTGAATCGGACAAAACCACGGCATGGGCTACAGGAAGTTAATGATGCTGGCCTTCAATCAAATAAGGTCCGCTTCGGGAAACAGGTCTCTTCTGTCACTCGCTTCGATTAGTCTGAAAGAAAAGTCTATTTGCGTGTATGTTTGAAGGTAGTGATGACTATGCACAAATAGTGAAAACAACAACACACAGAGAACACTATACGTATATAATACATGTGTTAGCAAAGCTGTAGCTATTGGCAAATTGCAAAGAAAAGAACTGACAAAAGGACAGAGTCACAGGCGCAGGCCATCGTGGTTGAAGTATTATTTTTATTAAGTTAGATATTCTGATATGTTCAGATATCACGTCAGATATATTAACCACATTATGATATTTTTGTTATTTATTTATTTACTTATTAATTGTTCAGTCACAGCTCCATGACTTTGTAAGACAGTTTTTTCGCTCTAAGCTCTACTCAAATGTTCCAGCTTGGGACAGCCAACAGCAACGGAGGACTCTTTATCAAGACCAGCGTCCTTTTGTATTACATTTGCTAGTGGATTTATCCCGAATGTAAACAAAACAATACAAATCAAGGCCGTAAAAAGGAAAAATCCATTTAAAAAAAGGAACAACTGTCGCGCTCATGGCATGTAAACATGTTATCAACAAGAGCAGAGATTGTTTGTTTGTTTGTTATTTTTTTTCTGAGTGAAATATTTAAAACGTCAGATAATTTCGGGACTAGAAATTGTTTCTTTGCTGTGAGGTAGTCCGGATCTCAGTTTTTGCTTTTATCTATGGAGACCAAAGATGCTGAAATACAGGAAGGGCCTTCTGGCGAGCTTCGTGTGAGGTTTGCCAATAAGCATGATATTATCATCTCAAATATAAAAATACAGCATCCATACATACACACACACAAAAGGAAATACAAACGAACAAACTCAAATTAGAAAGAGACCCTCTAGATTTTCTGTACACTGTTGTTAATTCTATTTAGATGGGGAAAGAAAAGGAAGCCAGTTCGGTGGGAGACGGGGAAAGGGAGGGAGGATAGGATTAAAAGCACAGCTGTAGTGTCAGAACAAAAAGAATAGAGTAGTAGTCGCCATGGCCATGGAGTTAATGGGGCCGTTGGATGAAAATTGATTCCAAGATTAGACTCAATGATCCCCTGACATCTTGAATAGGGATGTCCGATGTCTAACCTTCTCAAATAGGGGTGACTATATTTCAGAAGCCACCTACGTATGTTGCGCACGTTAACAAACGTCTGGAAGTTGAAAATCGTATGAAGATTAGGCGGAGAAGCCACTGTCGAGCAAACTGTCCAAATTCAAAATTTCTTTTCCTCACAAAAATTTCTTCTCACCAAACTGGACAAACAATTAAAACCCAGATTTTTTTTTCTTGGGATTGGACAGCTACATACATAATATGCAAACAGCAACAACCTCTGAGGTGGAACAAAAACTCCTGCACATACCAAAATTTTGAAAATACTTTTTTGCATGTTTTCTTTTTGGCTAATAATTTTGTGGGGAACAAGCCTCACATTGTGTTGAAAGATGAAACCTCTAGGGGTCAAGTAGAAATGATGTTGTGAAATTCCGACACGGTTGTTCTGCAAAGTATTTTAGTTCTAAACTCCTGCAAGACACTTTACCTAAATGAGGTGTTATTTTTATTCTTTTGAGTCTATACAAGAGACCTGTATGAACCTCATACAGGATTCTTGTAGAATAATACCACTTTCTCCTTTGGCATTATATGGTAACGTCACTGGATAAACAGGAATGACACTGGTTGCCAGGACCCGGTTCTAGTGACAAAAATAGTCTCAAGTTTGGTCTTAACATTTTATTGGAAGATGTTGCTCTTCATATCGAAAATGAAAGTTATGAATAGACATTCAGATTATGTCACATGACTGAATATGAGAAAAAAAAAATCCTTGAGGTTTTTATGTGCATGTCTTTATGTATGTACCGGTATGTATGTATGTATGTATGTATGTATGTATGTATGTATGTATGTATGTATGTATGTATGTATGTATGTATGTATAGATGTATATATGTATGTATGTGTGTATATATGTGTGTATGTATGTGTGTGTGTGTATGTATGTGTGCGTGTGTGTGTATGTATGTGTGCGTGTGTGTGTATACGTGGTGTATGTGTGTATGAAAAAGAATGTTTTCTCGTGAATATAATCGTCCAATAATCCCGTGAATATTATCTTTCTCTCTCAGACTTTCTGTTTTTGTTTTTTTTTTGTTTTTTGTTTTTTCTGTCCCTGTCATTGACTATGTTCTCTCTCTCTTCTTCTTCCCTGAGGAAATTATGAATAAAACAACATTATGAGAAAAATCTACACAAAAAAGCAAACAAACAGTATTGACACAATGACACACAGACACATACACACACATAAAATATGCATACACAAACACACACACTGACTCACTCACAAACACACCCAGACCAAACAATCAAAGGAATACACGTAACAGAATATGAAAAATAAGGAGATAATCAGCGTGGCCGATAACAAAACAAAAAAATTATTAATTTAGTGACTTTGCTGGCACAAACTTACCTTTGATTGTTTAACTGTCTTAGGTATCAATGCCACAGTTTTGAGAAGATGTCAGTTGTATTGCGTTAGAAACTTTTCTTGGAACATTAACTTCCTCCTGAATACTGGCATTGTACTAATTTTCTGTTCATGACTTTGCACCTTGGACAGTTTAGTTTCAAGGATGGAAATCTTGCAGTTCTACCAAAGCAGTGGCAGTGAGTCGTGACAATTTGGCTTTCAGTGGTGGAAATAGTAACCATTTAGGGTTGATGTTTGCTCAATAAATAGCTTTAATTTTCCTCCATCTGCCCTTTAGACAGTGAAATAGAAGACCCTCTCAAGAGATAATTGATTATCCTCGTCTGTATACTCTGTATATGCGTTTGTTATTTTTCTTCTGTTCATGTTTATATTTAATTTCTTTATATAGGCCTAAACATCTTCACAGTATGAGTATTCCACAATAACTCCAGTGAAGATTAATTTGTACATTCTTCTTTCCGTTTTTAGACTATCTCCTCTTTCTTACACTGAAACATTAGATCAGTGAACATCGATCGTTAATGGAACACAAACTAGTAACATAAGACACCATACCAGAGAGTGCATAAAAGTGTTCAAGACAGTGAAAGATAGGGGTTCAATTTCTTCATTTGTGAGAGGGCAGGCCATTAAAATGCCGAAAATTGACAACTTGCCGCTCTCCGTTTTAAAACTATCTCTTTTTTTCTTACAGTCCTTTACACTGATACATTAGATCAGTAAACATCGATCGCTAATGGAACCAAAACTAATAACCTAAGACAGCATACCAGAGGGTACATAAAAACTTTAATAAAAGTATTGAAGATAGTGAAAGATGTGGGTTCATTCTCTTCATTTGTGAGGGGGGGGGGCAACCGTTTAAAGATGCCAAAAATTAACAACTTGCCAATCTCCGTTTTAAATCAATGTGCACTGTCACTGCTAATTGATCCAATTATACTTCTTACTATCTAAGCCGATATATGTCACAATCTCGTCCTCCAATCCTATCGAGAATCCACACTACTAATTTCACATAACTACGCAAGATGTTGGCGACATTTAAAAAGAAAAGTGTTTAAAAAAAAAAAATGAAAAGCCGAAAATAATGTAGAAAGAAAGGGAATGAAGTGGACAACTTTCAAAAGTGATGAATTGGCGCAATACACGTACGGTCAAACTATTTGCACGATACGGTCAAAGGGAAACAACCAATAAAAATACTTTCGTTCAATAAGTCTTTCAGTGTTATGTCCCATTTAAAGGGGAATAATGCTGATTACTATATGACAGACAGTTTTAAGAGTAAGTTCCCATTTAAAGGGAAGCTACTACAAATAATTTAATTAAACTATTAGTTGTTTGAGAGTTCTTTCCCATGGTAAGGGAAACAACTACCAAAAAAAAAAAACCTGCACGGGGTACAAGGAAAGATCGGATCTGGATCTAGATCTATGCGTTCTGAAGAGAAACCAACCGAAAGGGACGGAAGATCCAGATCGACCGATCACGGGCTACAAACAAGGCACTTAATGGTGTCTAATCATGTCATCGTTCACGCGTTCCTTAAGGCTTCCGGATTCATGGAAGCATTGCATTGCTGAACGCTGCATTAACTGATTCCACCTCGAACGGTCATGGGCAAGGGGCCGAGGTAACTTCCCGCTGGAGGTTGAAAGGCGAAACATATACCAAAACCGAATGGGTCGTGGCAAAGCTCTGCCCTGATCACTCGGCAATGTTGTCCATCCATTTCTTTGTCTGCCTGCCTTATCTTTTTCCACTCGTGCACCTTGAACTGTCCCTTGGAGGATGGTCTTCGATAGGCCAATGACTCTTGTCACATGACCATACCATTAGAGTTTTTTTTTCTTGATGGTAGTTAGCATCTCTTCAGATGTTTTATGTGGTTGCAGTTCCATGCCCTGCTTCATTTTTAAAGATTGACTGTACTAATGCATAATGCATGCAATATCTTCAGTTAGTTGACAGACTTATGATTTTGTTTCTTCACATTAGTTTAAATTTTGCTGGCCATTGGTGGGATGGCTCCTATAGAATGCCATCTTTGATGTTCCAGGGGTGACATCTCTTTTGTCTCCTCTTGCTCCTGTCTTCTGTCCTGCTGTCTTTCCTCTCATCTTCTTGATGTGTGAACATATCTTACTGTGTTTGGCACAGTATAGCTGTGATCATGCTGATGTACCACTACACCCTAATACAAACAGACAAACAAACATCCCACTTTGTCACAAGTGCAAAAGTATTGCACTACTGGCCTTTGTGTACACATCCTGATAGTTGCAAGCAGCTTTTGATCCTTGTTGTA